>JAVJIF010013498.1:0-93637 GCA_038442645.1 Agave tequilana
CACACACACACACACACACAAATTTATTTACAAATAAAAAAGAGAGTAGCTTCTTACCTCATTGCCAAGGGTGCACAATGAAAAGCACAGCACAATAGAAAGTAGGCCATGCAAGAAAGAACACCTAGAGACCTCCTTTTGCTGAGTCCAATGAGCTTTCTCCCATGCTTAGCAATTTATCAATTAAAAGTGTTTGGAATCTTGCAAACTTTATACCCTAGACCACAAGATCTCTCTCTATGTCCAGTGGCTTCCAAGTGTCGTTACGCGAGTCCATCGCCCTTAGGGAGTGGATCTTAAAAAAATGAAGATGGGGGAATAAGGAATCCACTTGGGAGCTTTACCAAATGCTTTGACAGCATTCTCTCTATCCTAGAAGCACAAATGAGCAGGGAACGTATGAAGGAAGCCTTCCAACTTAATTTCCAACAACAAAATACTGATTAATTTGGAAGACAGGGGAGGGAGTGCACACATGAAAAGGTCCATACAAGAAAGAATATGGGTGTGAAATCATAAGAAGCATATAGACTAAAGATTAACTAGTTTTTTCTTATTTTATCTGCAAATTCTACATTCTCAAAGATGGAAGTCACAAACTTAGTGGGAAGCTATCCAGGGGCTCAAAGGAACCCACTCATGGAAAAGAAAATGCCCATCCACTGATTCCAGCTTGGATGAGCATTTATATCGAGCTTCCCTCCCTCGTGAAGTGAAAGACAAACTAAACCGAGAGCAAGAGCTCAGAGCAAAGCATCAACCTCGAAGCTAGTTCAAACTAGTGGGAGGTTGTGTGCAGAGATGGCACGAGGAAAGATACAGATGAGAAGGATCGAGAACCCAGTGCACCGTCAGGTCACCTCTGCAAGCGCAGAGCCGGGCTGCTCAAGAAGGCCAAGGAGCTGTCTGTGTTGTGTGATGCCGACATTGGCATCATGATATTCTCCACACATGGAAAGCTCTATGAACTAGCTACAAAGGGGTAATGTCTATGCATCTCTATGACTCTTTATTAACACTATATGTTTTGCGCAAAGAATAGTCCTAAAATTTCCTGAATGCAGAGAATAACTAAAATAAACCCAAATTTCATTAGTCAGAAAACAAAAATTCTCAGCTACATGATTCTTCATAATGCTTTTATGAGTATAAATGACCAATTATTCATTCATGAGCAAATTTTAAAAAATCCTCAGCTCAATAATTCTCACAGGTTTCCTCCACTCTTCAGCAACCATTCATTCATGAGCTATTTGAGTACTTGTAAAACTCAAGTTTGTACATGAATCATCAAAATTCAATCTCAAAATCCAAGCAATAGTTTATTTTCCTTTCTCATGAACAAAGACCATCGCCTGATTTGAAACCTGGATGCTGGGACTTCCCATAACCCAATCCACCCTTTTACCACTGAGCAAGACCAGTGTATTTCGACGTAATAGCTATTAAATTATGTTCTTTGACACTGACAATGTATGCTGCGTTCATCATTGTCATGCTTTTGTGTTTTGGTGCAGTAAAAAAAAAAAAAAAAAAAAATCTAGACAGAGAAGTTTTGCAGCTTTATTTTTCTTTGTTAAAACTGAAAAGAACTGCAAATTTCTTCTCAAAGCACTGATGGGTTCTATGTCTATTCAAGTTTTAACCATTTAGCACAATTGATCCAACAACTGAACTTTTTTGAGAACACTATAAGTAAAGAAAGTTGCTTTAACTTTTTTTTGGTACATAATATATAACCATCAGATTTGATGATTTATCTGTTTTAGGACCATGCAAGGTATGATTGAGAGGTACAAAAGGGCACACGGGGAAATTAAAATTGAAGGAAGTGATGAGAACACACCTCAGGTATGTCCAGAAGCTGTTTGTTTCCAGGAAACAGATGGCTAGATGAGTATAACATGAAGTGAGGCATTCTTCATCTTTTGGTCTAACTGATATCGGCAAAAAAAAAAAAAAAAAAAAAAAAAAAGTTGTGCAGTATAATGAAAAGATATAAACCTTCATTTTCACTGAGAATAGTTTAATCTGATAGATAATGAATGTATATAAGTTAGTGCAACAAAGGTTTAAGACTATGAACCAAAGAGTTGCACTTGCACATGATAATGGTGATTTATTTTATTGCATTACATACCCTGTTGAATGTATTTCACCTTTTAGTCTGCCCTATCATTTGTGGTGGGGTGTTAACTAACTATGGCTTCAATATAGAAATTCTTATCGCGAAAATCAAAGATAAACATATCACATAAGACACATAGGGAGCTAAAGACTTGTGGTTTACTACACTTCTTTGGTTCTAAATATCAAGCAAGTAATAGAAGAGAGTGAAGACCGCTGCAAAATCTTATATGTGACAACATATTATTTTCTATTATTACCCACATCGTGTTATTAAAGGAAAAATACATTGAACTGACTGAGTTTAGCTTACCATGGATGCAATATTGCAAGTGTTGTCAAATGCACAAACGTCAAAAAGAAATTAAGAAATAAGTAAACCTAATATCAATCTGAACCTACAATCCAATGTCTGAGCAGAAAATTTTCAAGAACAACAAAAACCTTCATCCTGAATTATCTGGGATCAGCTAAACAGATCTTTTTCTCCATTTTTCTCTAGTAAGGAGCATCTCCTCTATTAAATTACTCCCAATCCTATTCATATCCCATGACGCATGGACACTTCATAGTGAGTCCAATGTCCTCGTCCAACACGTATAGGATACCACAACAGTTGCACATGCATCGAACACGCGTGAAACACATCAGATTTCGAAAAACCAAAAAGTATCCGTTCAATCTGTGTCAGTTTTAAAAGATACTCTAAAGGTTGCACTTGCATGACACGTACCAAAGAACTTGCACAATAGACTCTTTTCTAAAATCACTTGCACTCTAGAGTTTAGACACTTGCTTTTCTAAAATCCATATCACAGTACGTTGTAAACTTTTCCAAAATCAATGGAAACCATATGTAAAACTCTTTTCATTTCTCCATGCCTCTCATCAGCTTTCTTACTTTGTCAGTCGCTTCCAAGTCAACCTCCCAGGTATCAGTCCAAATTGATAGTTGGCGCCATTCGTTATTTTCTTAGCCTTTGCTCAATACTCTCCCCCAGAGTTATATTGTATGAATAGCCCGCTTGATCCATGATAGTTTGTACAACTTTGTGTGTCTCCCTAACCTTAGACATAGCTACGAATTTTTTTCCCCTCCAATCATTAGGCATGTTCTTGGCTTCAATAATTTTGTTGGATAATGTATTGGACGGAATTTTATCTGCACCAGGATCATGACACGTGTCCTACCTCATCAGTACTGCCCGAGGCAAATGATAAGACATACTCGCAGATCATTTTCCCAAGTATCACTCAACCGTTCCCGAGGTTATCCCTCCTTCCGAGGACACCGCCGCGCCGAAAACTTTCATACTATGAGCACCTTCCTGAGCACCATCCAGCCGTTCGCGAGGCAACTCCTCTCACTCTAAGCGAGATACCCACAGCAGCCGGCCTCACTGATTCAATTCAGCTAGCAAGACTCCCACGATTCACGGAGTCAATTACGCCGCTAGTGTTTTGAACGTTGCAACAGCCTCTTCTCCTGCTCAGACGATTACAGTCGACAGCGTGGATCACTCACAACCAATCAACGACATAATCTGAGCGATTATGAAGAAATCCCAACGTGCAAATCCTGTTGTTATGGAGATTCGTGAAATCCGCACCTTGGTTACAACGTACAAGGTAATTATACACAGGAGCCTCCATCAAGCAGAAAAAAATGAGAAGATTGTAAACAGAGCATAGCTTTACTGAGTTCACTAAAACCTCTTGAAAATAGTGAATTCACCCCCTCCTCCCCGTGGTTTTTCCTAAGTTGGATTTTCACGTAAAAATCATATCTCCCTGTTTGCTCTGTGTGGCTCTTCGTTTTTATTCCTAGTGCGAAATCGGTCGCTCGATCAATCGTGTCAGAAAATCTCCACCAGTCAGAGCTCCCGAATAAGGAATGCTTCATCGGTGGCGTCACAAGGCACCCCCCCATGCTTCCTTCCCGCGCCACGCTTTAAGAAAATAGTCTCCCAGGGCGAGCGCGACAAGATCCAGACATGAGTGAAGACTACAAGACATGAAAGACGATGATAGAATTAAGTCCATCTCCGCACTATCCAGGATAGCCCCCACTCCTACCTCGTCCACCACCAGGAAAAGAAGATCTCGAAGCACCAGTCTAAGAATTGATTTGGCCCGATCAGAGATCAGACGAGCAAATCAAGTCAAAACATGGACCTTCCCGATCTTCCCTGGCAGCGGGATCTTATCGCAAAAACTGATATTTTGCGACAAGATCATCAAGAAAATTGATGTATTGCGCCAGTCACCTCCACCATCTCCATCCTCTCCCTCTCTTTCCTCCATCGAACGAAGAAAAACATCGCTATCTACCAGCACAAGAAGTTTGGGGGCAAGGAACTCTTGAGAAGATAAGCAGACTTCTTTCAAGATCCACCCTATTTATAGATGAGAAAATCAGATCGTCTCCTATTCACATTCCCAAAGAGTCGGGTCATATTCCGGAATTTTCGGCATGTCGAATCATCCAGATATCAACCGTCTTTACCACACGATCCCATTCATCATGACACTAGGATCTCGATCATTAATTTGCCAACCATCCTCGCCCGCTTCAACTTCCAAAAAAAACTCAAAGTACAAACGGCGCCACTATTTTTCAAATCAGAGGAGAGATCGGTCCGGTCTCCTCCCATCTCTAGGTATTCGGAGGAGGCATATGTAGTGGTCGAATTTTTATCTGCATCAGGATCACGACATGTGTCCCACCTCATCAGGACTACCCGAGGCAGACAATAATACATACCCACAGATCATTTTCCCGAGCATAACTCAGTCATTCCTCTTTTCGAGGACACCGCCGCCCTGAGAACTCCCAGACTCTGAGCACCTTCCTGAGTACCATCCAGTCGTTCCCGAAGCAACTCCTCTTGCTCTAAGCGAAATACTCACAGCAGCCGGCCAGCTAGCAAGACTCCCATGACTCGCGGAGTTAGCTATGCTGCCAAATCATCTCACATTTTGAATGTTGCAACAGCCCCGCTCCAGCACGTACGGTTACAGTTGGCAGCGTGGATCACTCACAACAATTAACGGCATAATCCGAGCGGTTATGAAGAAATCCCAACGTGCAAATCATGTTATGGAGATTCGTGATATTCGCACCATGGTTACAAGGTGCAAAGTATTTATACACAGGAACCTTGATGGGGGAACAAACAGTTTAGATTTAGTAAATTTGATATTTTTATTTAAAATAGATTTGGATAGATTTAGTTGAGATTTAGGAGTTATTTGAATTTAAATGTGCTTAGATTTGGTGAGATTGATGTTATCAATAATTGCACGTATAGTGCACGTGTTGTGGGATATACATAGCCATGTAGTGCTCTTTGAAAATAATTAAATGATTTTGATAAAAAAAAATGAAGTTATTTGCTTTGAGTACTGATTTTGATTTCCCATGGATTGGATTATAGGGAGTGAAACCAAGATTCAGGTTACGATCCGCGATCATATCTTTCCTCTCTTCTCTTGTTCTTCCCCAATTCCACAAAATCCCCCACAAACCCTAAATCCCCCTCCGTCCTATGTCAATTTGGTATTAGAGACGAATTTCCTACTTTTCCCTTCCACAAAAAGAAAATTTTCTAACGGAACAGTAACTTTACTGTTCACGGTTACTGTTCACTGCAGAGCTCAGCCACAGTCCGGAGTCCGTTTCAGGCCCGTTTGGAGTCCAATTCAAGTTCTGTTTGAAGTGTTGAATGCATGACTGAGTCCCGGAGCTACTAGAAAAATTTCACAACAGTTGAATATCAGATCTGACCTCCATAAGCTTCTGTTTGGTGTCGGTACCATTCTCGCAGCAGAAAATCAGCGTTTCAGACCCGTTTCCAGTCCGATTTGACTCTAGTTCGAACCGTTGAGATTCTTGGGTAATTTCTGAACTTCTGCTCTCAAAGGTTATTCATGAAATTTTACTTTTGTGAAGAATATATAAATACTAAAGCTGATGACAAAGAAGTGGAAAGGGATATGTATGCGGCTCTCCCATGTTTTTAGGGTTCTGATGATCAATATGAGTATGAGAAGCGGGAAAGCAATCCAAAAGATTTCTTCAGTTATTTTATTCTAACATTTGAACAGAAGTGTTGCTATGCCCAAATGAAGCTTGTTGGAAAAACTTAATGTTGGAGAAAGGAGGCCATATCAACTATCGATGTTGGTTTGTTTTAAAAGATCTTCTAAGTACTTTGTATGCTCCACACCTTCTGTATTCATTTGAGAAATATTACAAAGAGCCACAGTTGTTGAAGAGCCAGAACCAGCAGCTGAGCCAGAGTCAGAGCCAACAATTGTTGATGAACCCGAGCCAGAGCCAGGGGTAGAAAAGCCTCTTGTAGAGATTTCAGCAAACCTCCCAGCAGAACTTGTCATGAAGTTAGTGTCATCTACGCCAGCTGTGAGGGTTCCCTTACCCCTGAGATTGTCTGATGTATATACTCCCTTGCAGATCCTTCTGGAGGCAACAGGTTCACAATCACAGGAGTTTAGATTTTTCTAAGGTGCAGATACAATCAATCAAGTCTTAATCAGGAATGATTTGTCTCGGCATGCTACATGTGCCTTGTTCGAGGTACCATCGACGACAGCTAGTTGGTCATGGAAACAAGTTCCACCTCCACCACCTTGATTCAGCCATGACGCATCGATGTTGATTCCCCGACCACCACCTTGGCCTGATTGAGGATTCGTGATGTGGTTCAACCTGATTGTGCTCACCTTCTACCTACTACTACATTCATCGGGGATGAATGTTTTCAAGTTGGGGAGAATAATAGAGAAAACAAACAATTTAGATTTTGTAAATTTGAGATTTTTATTTAAATTAGATTTGGATAAATTTGGTTGAGTTGAGGAGTTATTTGAATTTAGAAGCGGTTAGATTTGATTAGATTTTGAGAGATTTGACGTTATTAATAATTGCACAGATAGTGCACGTGTTGTAAGCTATATATAGCCATGTAATGATCTTTGAAAATTATTGAATGATGATTTGAATTAAATTTATAAAGCTATTTGTTTTTTGTATTGATTTTTATCCTATGGATTGAATCATAAACGATGAAGCCCAGATCCGGATTGCGATCCGCGATCATATCTTTCTCTCTTGTTCGTCACCAATTCCACAAAGTCCCCACCACAAAACCTAAATCCCCCTCCGTCCCACGTCAAACCTCCATCAAGTAGGGAAAAAACTAAGAAATTGTAAAAGAGAGTATAGCTCTACTGAGTTCACTATACCTCTTAAAAATAGTGAATTCTCACCTCTTCCCCGTGGTATTTCCCGAATTGGGACGTAAAAATCCCGTTGATACTTGCTCTTTGTGTGTGAATCTCTTTGTTGCCTTTATTCCCCGTGGTGCGAAATCGACCGCTCGATCAATCGTGTCGGAAAATCTCCACCACATATAACTTAGCCAGACTAACCCTTTGTCTACCAAGCACTACCACAGTTCAAAAGGCATATTTCAGGACTTAAAGTTGTCCTATTTTCATTCTTTAAAGCACATTTAACCTCACTAAGCCTAAGTTTGGACAACACCTATCGTTCCTCGAATCATTTGGTCTCATTAAACAGCTTGTGAAAGTAGCTTCTCAACCTTGCTATTTTCAGGTCTTGTAGTTGTCCTGATTTTCATTCTTTAAAGCATCCTTAACTTCACTTAGCCTAGGTTTGGACAATATCTGTAGTTCCTAGCATTATTTGGTGCATCATTCTCATTGAACAACTTGTGAAAGTAACTTCTCAACCTTGCTATTTTCAAAGCGATCCGTTCTCTAGTATCATCAACTTACACAAATCATCTGCAAGGTATACATCATCTACAAACTACATGCACCATGAGACATCATCAAGAGAAGGTTCAAAATTATACAGAACCAAAATGCAAATACTTGGTTCGACATTTTTATTTGTAATTACATGTTTGCTGACAGTTCTCTCCATCTATGTAGGAACCCAAACAAGAAGTAACAATGATGAGGCAAGAGATCGATCTACTTCAGAAGGGTTTGAGGTAAACCAACAAGTGCTAAACTACATGCCAAAAAGTAGATTAAAACAGTAACACCAGTAGACTAATATCTATCTATACAGCATACAAAATCTTTTTATTTGTAATCCACTAAGAGACTTCTTTCCATTAGCTAAACTCAATGTATGTACACTCCAGTCCACGGAGGATAAGACTTCCAGGTCAAGATGTGCTGTCCAGCAATTCTTGCGAAGTGTATGCAATTGGTTCTCTCAACATAAATCACCCATCTGAACTTAATATAAACAAAGATTTCAGACCATGTTCATCATCGACTAAATACATAATTGGAGGAATCAATTGTAATTAACTGGTAGGAACTCTCAACACACTTTTCAACTAAAATGGAACTTTTAAATTTCTTTTGGAAGTAAGTTTGCATCGCATGTTATACCTCAACCATGTGTGAATGCCCTGAAAAGCCCGTGAAACTGGAAAATTGATGATAATCTGGTGAGAACAACTCAACAATGAAATATATGTAAATAATTAGGTATATATCACTTAACCAAAGGCTGTGGCAGGTACATGTACGGAGAGGGAGGTGCAGGGCATATGACACTCGATGAATTGCATGCCTTAGAAAGGCAACTTGAGAACTGGATGTACTACACACGCTCAGCGAAGGTTAAGAGGCTTTTTATCGCTTCCTATTTTTCAGTCTCACTAACAAAAATATACAAAAACCCTCACATGTGGCTTCAATTGACAATTGGTGTTCCTACTAACAGATGCAGATCATGTTTCAGGAGATCCAACAGCTCAGAAAAAAAGTTAGCCTCAAATCGTTTAAATTTTGGTCCAAACAATACCCACTTTTTTTTCCCTTGAGCATTACAGCAATTTCATGTTTTTGATTATTTCTAAACCTATCTACTTTGTTTGTGCAGGAAGGCATACTGAAAGCTGCCAATGAACTCCTTCAGGAAAAGGTAAGTAGCCCATACTAAAGTGGCTAGTTTTACTTGTTATGCTCTACTTACTTGAAAGGAACTCTACTGATCTTTTCTTGCCTGTGGGTGAAGGTTGTAGAACAGAATGGGCTTTTTGATGCGGCCCCACTGACAGTAGATCAGAGTGGGTTTTCTAATCTAGCCCCTCAGATGATTGCTGACTTTCCATACCCACTAACCATACAGAATGACATGATTCCAATTTTAGGGGCTCTGTATTAGCACACAGTAGCTCCTACTGATGATAATAACGCTCGAGGGCCTCTGTGAATGATGATTCTAGGTGTATCCTAAGAATCTGTGTGTACAAACTGTTATCCTAAGTACTTGATCAGAAACCTTCAAGTTGTGTAATGTTGTGTTTGTATGCCCTGGAGAAGGGGTCAAATGTTTTACTTTATGCTCTATATCCACTTTATAGAGTTTTAATGTGAAACTTGCTACTGTAGATGTGTTTCTAATTAATTTCTGGTCTTACATTGTGGTCGCATAAATGCAACTTTTTCATAATTACGCTTCATAAGACTATTTCGAGCAGAGCAATGTAAATGAAATGATTGTTCCTCCATAACCATGATGATGGGCTAACATAAATTGAAGTCAGTCACAGATTCTGCCAACCCTCTCGTGTAGATCCCCCAACACAAGAAAAGTTTTTGCTACCTACTGTCTGTCTGTAATTTACTTGATTGTAATTTACTTCTGTAAAGCTATCCCTTATTAATGACCTTTGAGATGATACACATAATCGTATCTCTGACTGCTGAACTACTACTCTGCACGGCATAGAACTTCCTTTTGCTTCAACTAATCACTTCAAAGCCCTAAAAAGCTCCATGAAAAGTTGGAGCATCATCTTAACATAAAAGTAACCTGACATCCAATAACCTTCTATCATCTCTATTGCAATCTCCTATGCAACTGTGGGGCTGTTTGGATTCAAGGAATTGGGTGGAAGTGAGGAAGTGGGAAGTGTCTTTTCCCATTTTCGCTGTCCATCCAAACACCGGAAAAGGAAATAGAAAAAGGTCTTTTCCTTTTCTCTTTTCTCTTTACACAAACTTTTTCTCACTTCCAGTGTGCTACAGTTAATTTTGTGGTCATATAAATCTCATTTGTAATAAGTTGTAGCACAAACAGTTAATTTTTTGCTCATATAAATCTCACTTGCATTCTAATTACAGTCCAATTTTTATTTTTCTTAATTAATTTTTATTTTAATATTATTTTGCGGTCAACTTTGTCGTCAACTTTTCCACTTCCACTTCCACATTGCCATCCAAACACCGGAAAAGACATAACTTTTTCAAACCACACTTCCAACAACATCCAAACACCAAAAAACTTACTAACCAATTCTCAAGTTCCAAAGGGAACTATTACCCTTTCCTCACTTCTTCACTTCCTCACTTCCACCCTTAACCAAACAGGCCATGTAGGGATCACACTTTACAGCTCCATTTGCAAAATGCCAAATTGAACATTTTCAACCATGCAAGTTGAGTCATGGAAGCACTCAATATACAAAGCGAAATATGGACCAAGAATTATGTACACATCAAATGATCACGTCTCATTCCATCAAAAGCAAATAAAAAACATCATGTTCTTCAGTAAACAAATACCAAGTGAAAGGCTCTTTATGGGCGTGTTTGGTTGCAAGGAAGTGGGCGGAAGTAAGGAATGGGGAAGTATAATTGCTCACTTCCCTATCGATCCAACACCGGAAAAGAAAATTGAGAAAACCCCTTTTCCTTTCTCTTTTCCTTTTTACACAATCACTTCCACACTTCAGGGTTCTACAGTTAATTTTGTGGTCATGTAAATCTCATTTGCAATAAGTTGTAACTCAAACAATTAATTTTTGTGATCATGTAAATCCCACTTGCATTCTAATTACAATCTAATTTTTATTTTTCTTAATTAATTTTTATTTTAATATTATTTTATGGTCAACTTTGTGGTCAACTTTTCACTTTCACTTTCACATTACCATCCAAACACTGGAAAAGACATAACATTTTCCAAATCACACTCCCTAACAACATCCAAACACCGTAAAACTCACTAACCAATTCTCAAATTCCAAAGGGAACTATTACTACTTCCTCACTTCCACCCCTAACCAAACAGCCCGTATAAGAAGAGTGCTTCCAATAGCTGATGTAGCATGCGTTAGGGTAGTTAAAATAACATACCCTCACTAACTTTCATTGTTACATGACAGACAAAACTTCATATAATATATCCCATTCATTATGGAGAAAGTACATAAAGAACAAAACTATTTAAACCGCTGAAGCAGTAGATGAACAATTGAGTTCAACAGAGCATACTCAATTACAATAGCAAGGAACAACCAGTGGATGTAGAAAAGTTACACCTACAGAAACTTTTCTGAAAAAAAAATATATGGTTTATGGACATGTGACTTTATTGGAACTTAACAAAAAGATGGACACTTTGTTATTGATTCTCACTCTTGATGACTCACCAGATCACATCCAAAGATTTCCGGCCTAAGTGAACTTCAGCTTCATTTGGCGTCCATTGATTATTGGCGATTTCCTGTCACAGTTGTCGAGTTCTTTTTGTTAGGCAGATTAATCACATGAAAATAAAGTCTATCATTGATTATCAAAATCACTGAATCAACATGATTCTTAGTCAGTGTTCATAGAAAGTGAGGAGAAGGAAAAGAAAATACGGAAGACAAAAAAAAATGCAGCCTATTCTTTTATCCAATAAGGCCGTGCGTGGAAATATTTTACTGATATAGCCCAGACTCCCTACATATGTTTATGCTCAAATTTTCTTCATGTAACCAAACCAGGGAAACACAATTTCAGTCACTTTCTTTTCTTAGAACAAACCAAAGCGTAAGACCTTGTGGAAGCACTATTTTATCCACATGGTCCTAACCAAATAAACTAGAAAATAAAGATATTATCCAATACATCTATGAACTGTATTCCACATGCAAAAGAAGCACAAGTTAAGATCCAGTGATGCATGAACACAGGATGATAAGGTAATAACCCAAAACTAAAGGATAAATGGAAACAAGATGAACACAAAAATATAACAGAGAATTGTGCCCTTGCAAGCAACCTATTCTTCTAAGTGGGAGATATGGTCGAAAGTGATGCAGACATTCCAAAGCAAAGTGAAACCACTAACCCTGAGTTTTATCCTCCCACCAGTACAGAAACCTAAGGTTAGCACCCTGCTTATCAATCTTATATAGTTGGTTCCAGTGTTCAGCAACTTCAGATCCGAAAATGCCACCACAAAGAGCTCCAAATCCGGTAGCTAGAACGAAAACTGCAGCAGCCCCACATTACATAAAAATGAACAAAACCTCCAAGGAAAAGAACAAACTTTTTCACCATATAATAACACTATGTTTAAATTCCTAATGATTGAGTAGCATCATAAACAAATTCTAGTAGATAATTGATAAGGATATGTCATAAGTATGGTAAGGTGACTAGGTGAGTAGCTACCATTCACAAGGAAAAGCCCATTTTCCCCAAATAAAATTGATTGTCTTTGCTTTCCTTTGACTCATTCCTGTAAGGAATCTATAAAGATAATTGATTAAGATATGAGGATTTCACATTAAAGTTATGGTCCAGTCCAGTAGCAGCATGGGAACTTCCCCATTATCTGTCTTCCTACACTTTCAGAACAATAGGTCTTATAGACCACCTTCTTTTCTATAACCATAACCTTTAAATACATAATATCATGGATAGTAGAGATCATGAGATCAGAAAATTACAGACTCGACGACGTTACAAGTGGTTAAAACCTAATTGAGATGATATAACATTACTTTAAAAAATGATGGCCAGAGGCAAATAACTTTGGAATTTTGTTTCTGAATCAAGTAAAACAGGATGAAAACTGAAAACTAAGATGGCATCAAGGGAAATGTAACTTTTAAATACATAAAAATCATTGATTGTAGAGATCAGAAATTACAAATGCATCAGATAAAGTGGTTTGATTGAGATGGTACAACGTTTTCGTACAAAAATGCTGGCCAAAAGGTAAGTAATGTTCTGTGCTGAGGTGAATAATAAGTAACTGATGTTCTTTAACCCTTAAGAGAGATTTTTTTTTTTGCACACAATTTTTAAAATGACAAATTATATAGTCATTGAATTTGCATGTTACAAGGCACACGCATTTGGAGTTGATGCAAGAGTGATTGACTTTGTATTGTCACTTAAGGAACATGAATAAATTAAGAAAGAATTTTTAGACTACAATTGAATATTTGATGATATCACGTATGCCATTAATCTCCAGTAAGACATGCTGAAGATTTAGCATGTTAAGTTAACAGACATGCTGAAGGAAGACAGATGTGGCACTAGAAACACACAATATTACTAAAGGATAACTTTCCAAGAGACTATTATTTACATATCATTTCAAAGTGCGACACAAATTATTGTAACTTTCCACACAAAAAAAAAATTGATAATTGTGTGACATCAACACAAAGATGGGAGCATGTCCAATACCAAACCTTAAAAAATAATTTATAACTCATAATGTGTGCATGTAGAACGTGCTCGAGTGGAATCATCTAGTAGATGGATAACAAACTTCGTGCAATCATCAATAATAGAAAAACCAGCTATTCTAGATACAATTGGCCGATCTAAGAGTTCCGTCCAGCATGATGAGGGCTTGGTCACTCCAACTCACCAAATCCACTAAATTAGTTTCTATTCAATTTTAGTTTTAATTTCAAACAAAGTCCATTTAATTTGGCTTAGATATGTTGGCTTAGATGGATTTTATTAAAAATATATAGGAGCAAAGATGAAGCAAAGACGAGTTATAAACAAATTAACCAAGACTTACATGAAATGTAAGGTGCAACACAAATGAACATAAATTTCTGGAAGTCAGCTCAATGAGACTGGAAAAAAAAAAACATGAAACAACTTTCAAGTTCCACTTCTCAGATTTTAGATATAATACTGAGCACTGAGCATGGGTGACCAGTGGATAAATTCTAACGAACATGAATCAAATCGACAAATAGTTATTAAGTTTGCAAAAATAACCATATGGAACACACAAGTGACAAAGTTCAAGTAACCTTAACAACATCAACTTTTTGCAATTTTAGGTAATCATGTTTCGTATAAGCAAGAATAACAGGTATATACCATGCGGACTCTTGGAATATTTCCAGGAAATTCCTCCTAAATGTGCTGCACCGAGAACGGCCCCAGCCGCTGCAAATTTTCTCGATTCCCTTATCGCCTTCAACTGAGTGGAAAAAATAAAACAAAATAAACAAAAAACTACTCAAATCTTCAATGGTATCAAAAAAGTAGTGAAATTTAAAATAATATCAAAGTAAACAAAATAGAAAAACGAATAATCCCTAAATTTTACAGCAAACTCCTACTTGGATCGATCAGAAGCAGAATCAAAACCCGAACTGACTGATTCGAGATAGAAGAAACAGCCAGGATAGGTGCGATCGGATCGATACCTGAGGGCCGTAGATCGGATCGGAGGCGATGAACTCCTCGACGTCAGCGTCGCTCCATTTGGGGAGCGGATCTCTCCGGCCGAGCGTCTTCTTGTAGTAATCCAAGAAGGCGAAGTTACTCTTCCAGTGATCCTTCACATCTTCGAAGTGCCTCTTCAGAAACCCTAGAAAATCTGAGCCCTCCGTCATTGATCTCTCTGGTTCTGAAACAATTTTCCCGATCAATTATCAAATGGTTGGGTATTTTAAACCTTCGGCGTAGTTTAACAAATGGCATGGGCCAGTCCCAGAGGAGGGCGGTAGGCCCCAAAAAATTGATCAAGGCCTCCATAAAAAGCCGCGGGCGCGGATACTGCCACCCGGAGAGTCAGGCAGCCCATAGGTCTCCATTATTTTTTCCAATTTTATCTTTGGAGTTCTTTGATTGAAAATAGGAGGAAAAAGTGTAAGTGAGAAATGAGAATGGGGAATGAGAAAATATAGTGGAACAATAATTTTTATTTTCGGTGTTTAGTTGTAATATGAAAGTATAAGAAGAAAAGTATATTATATTTTTCAGTATTTGATTAGTATGTGAAAGTAAACGTAAAAATGTTGACCACGAAGTTCACTACAAAATAATATTAAATTAAATATTATTTTGAAATAATATTTTTGGACTATAATTGGATTACAATTCATAACATTAAATTAATTGTTTTGAGTTACAACTTATTACAAGTGAGATTTACATGACCACAAAATTAACTGTAGAACTCTAAAAGTCAGAAAATGGTAGTGTAATAAAGAGGTGTAAAGGAGAAAATGGTAAAGGAAAAGGGTTTTTTTTTATTTCTCATTTTCAGTCAAACAAACAAGGAAGTGGGAATAAGTATTCCACTTTCCATTTTTCCTCCCACTTCCATGAATCCAAACACGCCCTTAGTGAATTGTCCAAAATGTTCTTCCTCCTCCTCTCTTTCTTCCTCCTCCTCCCTCCGCCCGCACCCTTCTTCTTTTCCGGCGACGCCAGCCTCCCCCTCCTCGGCATTCCCGGCCTCCTCCCTCCCGGGTGTTCCCGGCCTCCCCCTCCCCTCGACCTCCTCCCCCTCCCCGGTGCTCCCTCCCCTTCCTCGCTCTCCCTTCCCTTGATGTCGACCTCTCTCTCCCCGGACGCTGTCCCTCCCCCGCCCCGCCCTGCCCCCCCCTCCCCAGCTGTTCGGCCGGACTCTGGTTGAACAGACATATGTATGTTCGGTCAGAGTCTGGCTGAACTGCTAGGAAGAGGGGGAGGTAAGGAGGGGGAGGGTAGAGGGCGGGCGGAGTAGGAAGGGTGAGGGAGGGGGTTTACCGGAGGAGGAGGGGGAGTGACGGGGAGGGGAGTGACGGGGAGGGGGAGGCCCGGCGAAGGGGGTTCGTTGGAGGAGGAGATGTTTCACCTTGGAGGGGAGCCCAGGGAAAAGGGTTAGCCAAAGTCCGGCGGGGTTCCGGTGGTCGAATGGTCGCCAGTATGGAGGGAGAGGAGGAGTAGAAGAAGAAGAATAGAGTAGGGGTTCGTTGTGAAGGGGGAGGTCAGGGGGGAGAGGGTTCGCCGGTCAAGTAGTCGCCGACATGGGAGGGAGAGGAGGAGGAGGAGAAGATGATATTTTAGCCATTTTTTGATTTTTTGGGGATACTTTTTCAAATTTGGGGGTGCCTTAATCCTAGGGGTGTCATCCTCGTTCTTGGGGATGGCAATATTCGTTTCCAAAAACCATTATTGACTCATTTTTGAGTGGACACATTTACCCTTATGGAATAGTCCAAAATGTCCTTATTTATTGGTGAAAATTACATGGCCCCCCGACCGACGGCTCCCTCTCCCCCCGCCACCCTTCCTCCTCCTCTGCGGTGATCCCCTCGCCACACTCCCCCTCCTTCGCGGCGAGCCCCCCTCCCGCCTCCCTCCTCCTCCTCCTTCACCCCGTCGCCCTCCCCTCCTCGCCCGCGTCCCCCTCCCTCCCGCCCCTCCTCCTCTTTCCCTCCCCGCCCGCCTCCCTTTCCCCTCCTTGTCGCCCTCCCGCTCCACCTTAGTCGTAGTCCTCAAAAAAATGTCATGTTTCTTAGTCTTTATTAGGACTGTGATCAGGATTGCAGTCCTCACAAAAAAATCATATTTTTTTTGTCTTTGTTAGGACTGCGACCATGATCGTAGTACTCACAATTAGGATTGCGATCATGATCGCTCACAAAATGTCATATTTTTGAGTCTTTATAGGATTGCGATAATGATCGCAATCCTCACAATTAGGAAAGAGGAGGCGGGCAAGGAAGGAGGGATAGGCGAGCGGGCATGGGGAGGGCGGTGGGGTAGGAAGAGGGGAGGTAGGAGGAGGGGGAGGCGGGCGGAGAAGGCGGGAGAGGAAGGCCGGGGGTCCGCAGGGGAGAAAGAGGGAGGTAGGGGCAGCGGAGGGGGACGAGGGCGAGGACAGCGGGGGATGGGCCAAGCCCGATCGGGCTGCGAAGAGGAAGAGGGGAGGAGGAGGTTGAAAGGAGGAAGAAAGAGAGAGGGATAATTTGGGTATTTTTGAAATATTGGTGGTGCCTTTAACAAATTGGGTGGGTGCCTTGATCGTTTAGGCACCTTAATCAAATCTCTGGGTGCCTTTATCCGCATTCGTCCTAGAGGTACAAGTGGGTCGGGTAGATCCGGTTCCTATCCAAACCGCCCTCTCACTTGATGAGTTGAAGTTCTGACCGGTATCAAATTTGGACCCAAATGGGTAAGATACTATGGTGTACAACTATTATAAAATTTATAATACTTATAAGGTACAGTGCAGAAAACCCCTTATACTATCAACATTTGTAAAAACTTTATGCATTATTGAATTGAGCAGACAAGACTGTTGTATTAACCAAAATCTAATTTTGGGCCCAATGGGTAACTGAGGTGTATATCTATCATAATATTTATAGAATAATTGCAAAAAATCCTTTATACTATCACAATTTGTAATAAACTCCATGTGATATTGAAATGAGCAGTTGTATCATCAAATTCAGTAGGAAAACTGATGTACTATTATAATATTTTATAATTTTTTTTTATCAATTCTGAGATAATAGATAGAGACTTTTTACTAGTTTAACTATTGCAAGTATGTTTTTCTCTAAGTTCGATTCTACTTATTTCGTTCGAGTTTTCACGAAACCATGATAGTCCAGGGGAGTTTCTGCAATTTACCCATACTTATATTAGTATTTAAAGCAGACATCGTTTTTTTTAAAGGAAAAAGTTAGCGGGACCCAATAGTTATGTGTCATGGTGAGATTGGGTTGGCTTGGTTGGGCTCATCTAAACATGGGCTCAATCTTTTTATTTTCTTTTAGCTTGAACTTGACTCATTTACATATTAAGCGTAGATTTCTAACCCTGGTGTTATTTTAAACTAAAAGGTTAAACTTAGAGTCATCATCGGACTCACATCCTTACATAAATAAATGACAATAATGTTGGTGATTCGGCTTAACAAGAATCAATCTGACAACTAATCAAGATCACTGATATATCAACAATCTAATTGGCCAGGTCGGCAAATATCAGGTGGAGGTTTTCCGTTCAATAGAACGTTCCTTAATTTAAGAACCACCTTTCAATTTCCTTCCTTGGTTAAACACCAATTACTGAATATAAATCAGTCTCGATATACTGTAAAGTATATCCCCTGTATAAAGGACTTAATCCACTTATACAGTATTTGGAGTGAGGTACGCTTAGAGCGAATCTCCTTAAGACAATTACGTCCCCCGCACCGGTGCTAACGGGATAATGGACGCTGGTCTCCCAAGATACAACACTCCTTCACGGTATTTGGATAGCACTACCAAATCACCGTACGGTCGAACCTTAGTCAACCAGTACCTTTACAAGATCTTTGAAGCAGCGGTACAAGGACAAATTTCAAACGAATATTTGCCTTTACTCTCTGGAGGAGCACCCACTGTTGAGGACGAAGGAAGGTAGAAGAATATCTTTCTTCAGAAGTACCAGATTCAGACAACAATTCTTATAAAAGAATATGTTGAATTTTCTGATTCCTCTTTCAGAACAATTTTGCAGAATCTCCTTTGGAAGTTGCTTCGGATTCCCACTTCCCGCTGGAAGCCGCTTTCCTACTTCACGCTGGAAGCACAGTTCAGAACGCCGAAAAACAATTCGCGCAGATCAGAACTCAATTTAATAGAGAGAGATATTTGGAATTTTGGTGTGTTGAGAATGGAAATCTGGAGCGCTATTTATAGCGCTCCGGAAGGGTATTCTCGTCCGCCATTTTCCAACAGTTGCAACGGTTCGGACAGAACCGTCGCAACCGTTCGGTCCAACCGCCCAACCGCTCGGACGGTTTTCTGACAGCCGTTGGCGGGCGGTTCAGAGCCGTTCGCAGACAAATGTTGGCGGGTGGGCTGGATCGGGTTTGGTTCGGGTAGCGGAGTAACCCATACCCGCGACACTCGGTTCAAAAAGAACCAGGCCAGGTAGGGAACCCAAACCCAAACCCAAACCCGGACCCGAGCCCGAGCCCGCGCCCGGCCGCCGCCAGCGGCGGCGCGCGCGCGCATGCCCGCATGTGCGAGCATAATTCCCTCCTTTTCGCGCGCGAAAACTCCAAGTACCAAAAGGGCACGCCCTTTGTTCTCAATTTTCTCTATATATACACCACAAACTTTCATCCCATGGCCAATGTGGGACTAAATGCTTTAAGCTACCTTTAGTCCCGTTTTTGGCTTTGAATTAGGCAATCTTTGGACTTGAATATCTCATTCATTCGAAGTCGGAATTGAACATGTGAATATACCACGTTCATCCCCAATGGAAGGAGAACACACTCCAACCATCATCCAATTAATTCGATCAACGGATCTTGCCATAATTCAGCTCAAAGATTCGCTTTTATCTTCTTCAATTCCAACAATCCCCCACAATGAATGGAGATTCAAGGAATGACACACAAAGAGACTGACTCTATTGTGAAAGGTACTTGAGAAAAGAAACTGCATAAGGATAGGTGAACTAGGTCTTGAACCTTCCATAGCGAAAGTTTTATCGGACTTACTGGCTAATCAGTGAACTAGGTCTTGAACTGTTAGCCGTTAGTGTAAGCCAAGTCAACAAGCTTCACACAGTAACTTTCCAAATCAACTTTGGTTCTCGGTTGTGTCCGTTTTGGCCCTGGACATTCTTGGTTTCAGAGAGTATCTTTAGGGAATAACAGCCTCCATAGAAATTCCCAAAGAGCCGACCCAACTCTATACTCACATAGGTGATGGACCTATTAAGAGTAGTCTACTCTACTCCACTTGTTTAGTAACAAGATATAGGCATCATTAAAAGCGTTAAGCTTATCCTTAACCCACTTGTAGAAAAGCACTTATGTGCACCTTAGGAATGGATTGGAGTCAAGCTCCCAAGTGCTTACTTGCTGAGTCAATCATAACTAGTTTTTCCTCTTGAACTTAGTCCGTGGGATCTCAGTCGCTAAGTGAGGTTTCCATTAAGCTGATTCGGTAAGGTTAGGCTTTTAAACCCATTCCCCTCGATGCGCAGTTTATACGCTCTCCACTAAAACCTTTAGTAAGCGGATCCGCTAAATTATCCTTTGACGATACAAAGTCAATAGAGATAATTCCATTTGAGAGCAACTGCTTCACGGTATTATGTCTACGACGAATATGTCTAGACTTACCGTTGTATATAACATTTTGTGCCCTAAATATAGCTGCTTGATTATCGCAGTGTATACATATAGCGGGCACTGGCTTTTGCCATAATAGTATATCTTCTAAGAATTGTCGAAGCCATTCTGCTTCTTCTCCAGCCTTATCTAAGGCTATGAATTCCGATTCCATAGTAGAACGGGCAATACATGTTTGCTTAGAAGACTTCCATGATACCGCTGCTCCTGCTAGAGTAAATACGTATCTCAAGGCATATTCCTTGGTATGTGATACGTAACCCAATACTCGTAGTAGAGCGGTCCAATGTAGATCACTAGGATTACTAGTGTATCTACTTAACTTGCTTACAGCGTAAGCAATATCGGGTCTAGTACAATTCATCAAATACATTAGACTCCCGATAATCTGAGAATACTCCAACTGGCGTATTCCAGTTCCTGTATTCTTATAAAGATGGACATATGGGAGAAAAGGATTTGTATTCTCTTTTATCCCATGATCCTTGAATCTTTCTATCATCTTATCCACATAGTGAGATTGAGATAGACTGATTCCATCTGGTGTTCTAGTAATTTTAATTCCTAAAATTACATCAGCAACCCCCAGATCCTTCATGTCAAAACTGTTGGATAACATTCTTTTAGTGGACTTAATAATTTCAATATTAGTCCCAAGTATCAACATGTCGTCTACATAAAGACAAACAATGATACATGCGTTTCCAACTGTTTTCGTGTAAACACACTTATCGCATTCATTGATAGTGAATCCATCTTTGATCATGACACTATCAAATTTCTCATGCCATTGTTTTGGAGCCTGCTTTAAACCATATAAGGATTTTACCAATTTACACACCTTGTGTTCTTGGCCCTTGACTATAAATCCTTCTGGTTGCTTCATATATATCTCTTCATTTAATTCACCATTTAAGAATGCAGTCTTGACATCCATTTGATGGATATCTAAGTTGTGCAATACTGCAATTGCAATTAACATCCGTATGGACGTTATTCTTGTTACTGGTGAATAAGTATCGAAGTAGTCAAGTCCTTCTTTTTGCCGATAGCCCTTGGCTACTAATCTAACCTTATACTTATCGATAGATCCATCGGGTTTTAATTTTCATTTGAAAATCCACTTACACCCAATTGGTTTACTGCCAGGAGGCAAGTTTACCAATCCCCAAGTATGATTACTTAGTATGGATTCTATTTCGCTATTTATAGCTTCTTTCCACATTTGTGCTTCTGGGGTTGACATAGCCTCTTTAAATGTTTGAGGTTCGCTCTCAATAGCGTATGCTATGAAATCTGGACCAAAAGATTTTGAGATTCTAGATCTCTGACTTCTTCTTGGTTCAGTTTCCGCATTAACAATTGGTTCCTTGGGGCTTTCGTCCCTGAACGCCATCTCGTGTGTTCTTTTCGCAGAAGTCTTATCTGCTTCCCGTTTATATGGAAAGATGTCTTCAAAGAACACAGTATCTCGAGATTCGATAATCATGTTTACATGAATATCTGGTATTTCTGATTTATGAACCAGAAATCTGTAAGCACTACTATTCAAGCCATAGCCTATGAATACGCAGTCCATAGTTTTTGCTCCCAACTTAGTCTTTTTAGGTAATGGTGCCAGCACCTTTGCAAGGCACCCCCACATTTTGAGGTAATGGTAGGAAGGTGTCCTTCCATGCCACAACTCAAATGGTATAAGACCAAGTTTCTTGTGGGGTACTCTATTTAGAATATAATTTGTAGTTAATAGAGCTTCCCTCACAAGTTCTGCGGAGCTCCAGAACTTACGAGCATGGAATTAACCATCTCCTTCAAAGTTCTGTTCTTCCGTTCAGCAATTCCATTCTGCTGAGGAGTGTATGGTGCTGTAGTTTGATGTATTATACCAAAACTAGCACATAACTCACTAAAATCATTTGATTCATATTCTCCGCCTCTATCGGATTTTAGAATCTTGATTTTCTTGTTGAGTTGATTCTTAACTTCGGCTTTATATGTTATAAACATATTTATTGCCTCATCCTTACTGTTTAAAAGATATACATAACAGTATCTTGTACAGTCATCAATAAAAGTAATAAAATACTTTTTACCGCCTCTAGTTGGCATAAACTTCAAATCACACAGATCGCTATGAATTAACCCTAAAGGTTCTGTATTTCGATCAATTGAGTGAAATGAATTTTTCGCCAACTTGGCCTCAACACAAACCTCACACTTGCGAATTTCTTCCAAGTTGAGTTTAGGAATATATCCCAGATTAGACAAGTTTTCCAAAGACTTATAATTTACATGCCCTAATCTAGTATGCCACAAATTAGGAGACTCAAGCAAATAAACAGAAGAATTTCCTTTATTTATTAGCTTTGGGTACAAATACACGGACTTTTTATCTACCACTGCAACATTGGCTTTAAAAAGTCCATCAACAAGATAACCCTTTCCCACATACATCCCTCCCTTAGTAAGTACAAATTTGTCAGATTCGAAAACAATTCTAAATCCTTTCTTACTAAGTATTGATCCGGAGATCAAATTCTTGCGGATGTCTGGAACATGAAGCACATCGTTAAGAGTAAGCTCTTTCCCCGATGTCCACTTCAGAATGACCTTGCCCTTTCCTTCAACCTTTGAGGAAGCTGAATTACCCATGAATAGCTGCTCATCTTGCTCTAGCCTTTGATATTCTGAGAATAACAATTTCTCCGAGCAGATGTGTCGGGTAGCTCCAGTGTCTACCCACCAATCCTTATTGTTGGTTATCAGATTCACTTCTGACACCACAGCTGAAAGGCTTGGAGATTCATGGTTGGTCATGTTCGCCTATGGTTGGCTCTTCTTGTTCTTCTTAAGACGGCTGCGACATTCATTTGCTTTGTGACCTTCTTTGTTGCAGATGTAACATGTCCCTTTGAAGCGCATGTTTCTGCCGTCTTGAGCCTTGCCTTTGTACCCCTGGGAAGGCTTCTTCCTCTTCAAGTTTTTGGAAGAAGACGCTTTCCCCTTTGAGTCCTCGATCACGTTTGCTTTTGCTTCGTAGGAGTTCTTGCTGCTCCTTTTCTCGGACTTGCGGTTGTCCTCCTCTATACGAAGCCTCACAATGAGATTCTCCAACTTTAGCTCCTTTCGCTTATGCTTCAGGTAGTTCTTGAAGTCTCTCCACGCAGGTGGGAGCTTCTCCACGATTGTTGCAACCTGAAAAGTTTCAGGAAGAATCATACCTTCGGCCTCTATTTCGTGCAAGATAAGATGGAACTCTTGCACCTGACTGATTACAGTCTTGGTATCCACCATTTTGTACTCCAGAAATCGTCCTACGACGAACTTCTTGGTACCAGCATCCTCAGTCTTGTATTTCTTGTCAAGAATGGCCTATAACTTCTTTGCCGTAGTGATAGGACTGTAGACATTGTAAAGAGAGTCATCCAGTCCATTTAAAACATAATTTCGGCAAAGGAAGTCACCTTGTGTCCAAGCATCGACTGCAAGGACTGAGTCCCGATCAGTTCCGGGTTCTGGTGGATCCTCCTGCAGGAATTTGGCCAGATGAAGAGTGGTCAAGTAGAAGAGCATCTTCTGTTGCCACCTCTTGAATTCTGTGCCGTCGAATTTTCCTGGCTTCTCCGGCTTCGGGTTAGGAAGTGGAGTAGGCATCAAACTTTGGAGCTGCATGTTTGTTGCCTTACTAGTGCTATCTTGATTTGTCTCAGACATTTTCTGCAAGTTCAAGCAGAACAGAAGTAAGAAACGCTAATTGTCTTAAGAATGTTGGTGATTCTGCTTAACAAGAATCAATCTGACAACTAATCAAGATCACTGATATATCAACAATCTAATTGGCCAGGTCGGCAAATATCAGGTGGGAGGTTTTCCGTTCAATAGAACGTTCCTTAATTTAAGAACCACCTTTCAATTTCCTTCCTTGGTTAAACACCAATTAGACTGAATATAAATCAGTCTCGATATACTGTAAAGTATATCTCCTGTATAAAGGACTTAATCCACTTATACAGTATTTGGAGTGAGGTACGCTTAGAGCGAATCTCCTTAAGACAATTACGTCCCCCGCGCCGGTGCTAACGGGATAATGGACGCTGGTCTCCCAAGATACAACACTCCTTCACGGTATTTGGATAGCACTACCAAATCACCGTACGGTCGAACCTTAGTCAACCAGTACCTTCATAGGATCTTTGAAGCAGCGGTACAAGGACAAATTTCAAACGAATATTTGCCTTTACTCTCTGGAGGAGCACCCACTGTTGAGGACGAAGGAAGGTAGAAGAATATCTTTCTTCAGAAGTACCAGATTCAGACAACAATTCTTATAAAAGAATATGTTGAATTTTCTGATTCCTCTTTCAGAACAATTTTGCAGAATCTCCTTTGGAAGTTGCTTCAGATTCCCACTTCCCGCTGGAAGCCGCTTTCCTACTTCACGCTGGAAGCACAGTTCAGAACGCCGAAAAATAATTCGCGCAGATCAGAACTCAATTTAATAGAGAGAAAAATAATTGGCTGTACGGACGGTTTTCCGACAGCCGTTGGCGGGCGGTTCGGAGCCGTTCGCAGACAACTGTTGGCGGGTGGGCTGGATCGGGTAGCGGAGCGGGTTTGGTTCGGGTAGCGGAGTAACCCATACCCGCGATACCCGGTTCAAAAAGAACCAGGCCAGGTAGGGAACCCAAACCCAAACCCAAACCCGGCCAGCGGCGGCGCGCGCGTGCGAGCATAATTCCCTCCTTTTCGCGCGCGAAAACTCCAAGTACCCAAAGGGCACGCCTTTTGTTCTCAATTTTCTCTATATATACACCACAAACTTCCATCCCATGGCCAATGTGGGACTAAATGCTTTAAGCTACCTTTAGTCCCGTTTTTGGCTTTGAATTAGGCAATCTTTGGACTTGAATATCTCATTCATTCGAAGTCGGAATTGAACATATGAATATACCACGTTCATCCCCAATGGAAGGAGAACACACTCCAATCATCATCCAATTGATTCGATCAACAGATCTTGCCATAATTCAGCTCAAAGATTCGCTTTTATCTTCTTCAATTCTAACAAATATATCATAATATATTTTCTTCCCTATAACGAGAGAAAGTAAGCTACCAATATTTATAAGAGACTCTTATCTCTTATAAAAGACAGTTGAATCAAGGAGGGATGACCGTTAGTTTTGATGGGGTTCTTTTTACACATACCAGACCTTATTGCCCTCACAAAATGCCTCTCTTTTCATATTAGCTCTTTATCTTTAATCTGCTCCTAAAAGTGTTGAAACATGTTCATAGTTCTTGAGGTTTGAACTGAGATTCAGTTTGTGATCACGAAATGTTAGCTCTACTGTTGCGGATTAAATCTTTGTGGTGGCCTTTGGATCTTCACCGGAGAAGTTCCCCGACTCTTGATTGTCCGATCTGCTGGTAGGGTTTCTTCTTCTGTTGTAATTAAGGGCTTCTTTCTCTTCTCACTTTTATTTAGCTTTGTTGTTATTTGTGATTTGTCATAGTTTTGGTCAATTTTTCTGCCTACAGTTCATGAAAAAATGAAAGTTGTCTTCTTTCTTCTTTTTTATGCTCAACCTTTCTTGTTATTTAGATCTTATTCTCTCTATTTGCATGCATGCTATGATCACTTATCTGAATTTGTTTGGTTATTTCTTTCTTTTCTTATATCTCCTCTACTTTTTGTTGATTTCTAATTAAGTTAGTGAATGGTTGAATTTTTTTGGCTTAGGATGTACATGATTTCCTTGAGTTAGTGGGTCTCTGTTGTTTTTTCGATTTTATAAGTTGTAATTTATAGTTTATGGAATACTTTGATGTGAATATCAGTAAGTAATGCTTTGAAATTGGGGTTGATCCTTCAATTTGTGAAAAAAATTGTTAGATGTTACTGCTATTAGTCGTATTTATTATCATCGTTCTCATCAGAGGGGGTATGAAAAGAATAAAGCAAAAGAGGTTAATTGGTGGTTGTTTCAAATAATGTCGTAGATGTGGTCATAGAGTTGCTTATTAGGTCTGTTCTCTATGCCAGTTTTGCAAGATGCTTCAATTTTAAGCCGAGGGCAGTTGGAGTGAGTCTTTAAAAATTCTTCAATTTAAGACTCCAAAAGATCTTGTTGTGCCTATTCCTATGCACCCGTGTTCGTTGCTAGCTCACAAGACTAGAACAAACTTTTTACTTTTCTGTAGTTAGTTAATTATGAGGTATGGCTGTTAGTTGTGATCCACAGATGGTTGAAATTTATTGCAAAGTGTGTTGGTGAGATCATTATGAGTAACTTTTGATTTTCTTGTCTTGAATTAATCGAATGTTTTTTATCTAAATGATGCAATTTCAGGTGGATCACTCTCTTAATATAGAACTGTACTCTGTCATGCTTTTTGAGATTAATTTCTTCACAATGTGCTCTTCTCTATACTTTTCATGATTATGCACATTCTAAGTAGTTTTCAAGTTTGAGAACCCATAGGAAGAGAGAGGTATGACAACGATCAGCAACTTTCAGAGTCAAAGACGAAGACAATATGTGACCGACAGTAGTTACCGGTCGACCGGTGCACCAACGTGCACAGGCAATAACGGTCGACCGCCCGGTCGACTGCAGTGGAAGAACGGTCGACCGCGCGGTCGACCGACTGATAAGGCTTTTCTCTCAGGTTGGAGCGGTCGACCGCTCGGTCGACCGCTCAGTCGACTGGGACTTGGGTCGGTCGACCGGTCGGTCGATCGACAGACGGATCCTTCCAGATTTCGGAATTCTTTTCTGTATTGAAAACGAGTCCAATTGAGGTTTTCAAATCTTCTGGGTCTCCTTGGCTATAAATAAAGGGACAGAGTCGTCATCATATGTATGCATTAAATTGTATTGGTTATTGAATCAATAAAGCTCTCTCTTTCTTTCCCGAGAACGTAGGCATATTACCGAACCTCATTAAATCTTGTGTTTTATTTTCTTCCTATTGTTTCTTTGTTCTTGTCATTAGGTGGTACTTCTCTACTGCATCTGTGACTGAAAGGTTCCTCATTGATTGTTGATTTGCGCACAATAATTGGTATCAAAGCATCTCAGGTTCGTCGTGGGATCATCTGATGATTCGAAGGGCATCAGTTGCTGTTTGGCGGAGATCGTGTGTAGATCTCAAAACGACGTTAGGACTGTTTGTGGGATCATGTGTCGATATCAAAACAGTGAGTAGATTGCTCGAGGAATTAATTTGGAGGAGTAGATTGCTTCGAAAACTCTTTGAGGGTTTTGCGTAGAGGTAAAGATCCTATCTTTATAAAATTTGTTTTATCTAACTCCGTTTGTTTTCGCATTGCTTTGAGGATCCAGTCAAGAAAATGGCTGGAGAAAGTACATCGACGGAGAAATTCATGAATCCACATCCGCTGAGGATTGATGTGGTGAAATTCAATGACACGAACAACTTCGGGTGTGGAGATGCGAGGTGATGGATGCACTGACGGCATCAAATCTCGAAGATACTCTACGGTTGGAGAAGAAGCGAAACTCAACCACTGAAGAAGATTGGAATAAAATGAACCGAACAGTGTGTGGCTTAATAAGATCTTATTTGATACAAGAATTAAGTATCATGTGTTGCACGAAACATCTGCGAGGTAGTTGTAGGAGATCCTAGAGAAAAAGTATCTGACTAAAAGCATTGAATCAAGGCTGCAGCTAAAGAGTAAGCTTTTTAGTTTTCAGATAAAGAGAGGATGCTCCATCAACGAACACTTGAATCGCTACACAAAACTTCTTACAGATTTAATTAATGTGGATGTGGAGATCGATGAAGAAGATAAAGCGGTAATTCTTTTGAACTCTCTTCTTGTAGAGGTGTATGAGACTTTTACTCTCACATTGATCAATGATAGAAAAGCCCTTAACTATAATGAAGTGTCAGCTGCTCTTACTAACTATGAAACGAGGAGGCAAGACAGATTGTCTTCTCACGCGAGCACATCAGCAGAGGCATTGACAGTAAGAGGCAGAGATTCATACAGGAAGGGCAAAGGTGATCGTGAGAGATCGAAGTCCAGGCCAGGTTTTAGAGATCTGAAGAAGAACCAGTGTGCCTTCTGTAAAAAATTTGGGCACTGGAAAGTTGATTGTCCAAAGGCCAAAGGTAAGAAGAAGGAGTCAAAGACTGAGGTAAACCTTGCACGAGTGGTCAGTACTCAAGACAGTATCTCACAGGCAAGTGGATCAAACTCGGACTCATCGGTTTTCTTTCTCTGTTACTACTCCTATCATTGCCTACTCAGGAGATACTGAGTGGATATTAGATACTGGTGCTGCCTACCATGTGTGCCCGAATAGGGACTGATTTCTAGCTTTGAGAAGCTAGATGGATGTTCAGTTGTTACGGGAGATGATCATCCATGTACCATGGAAGGTGTAGGAACAATCCAGAGCAAGATGTTTGATGAGATGATACGAGAACTGAAGGAAGTGAGGTATGTACCTCAACGTAAGAGAAAGCTTATCTCTATTGGAGCTTTGGAGACATTGGGTCTTCTGATATCAATAAAGGATGGAATCTCAAGATGACCAAAGGCTCAATGGTGGTTCTGAAGGCCGTCCGCCAGAATAATCTTTATTACTTGAAGGGTAGTACTGTCACAGGACAAGATGCTGCTTCCACTGATTCAGATGATGATTCAACCAGGCTATGGCATATGAGGTTAGGACACACATGTGAAAAGTCTTTGCAAGCTCTTACAAAACAAGGATTATTGAAAGGTGTCGGAACCTGCAAGCTGGAATTTTGTGAACATTGTGTCATCAGAAAGAAGACCAAGGTGAAATTCGGCACAACAACTCATTGCACCAAAGGGATTCTGGATTATGTTTTCACCGATGTTTGGGGACCTACCAAGACTGCATCAATTGGAGGTAACCACTACTTTGTGACTTTTATTGATGATTATTCTAGGCGATGTTGGGTATATACCATGAAGCACAAAGGGGAAGTCGTAGAATTATTTGTCGAGTAGAAAAGGAATTTGGAGAGAAGTACAAGAAAAATCAAGGTCCTCCGTTCAGATAATGGAGGAGAATATAAGTCTGATCCTTTCATTATGCTATGTCGTGATGAGGGCATAGAAAGGCACTTCACAGTGAGAAAAATACCGCAACAGAACGGGATAGCAGAAAGGATGAATATGACCTTGCTAGAGAAGGTCCGTTGTACGTTATCTAATACCAAATTCTCGAAGAATTTTGGGCGAGGTTTTGGCATATGCTTACTATCTTATCAACAGGTTGCCTTCGTCTGCGATTGGAGGTAAAACTCCTCTAGAGGTTTGGTCGGAAAAAACTGCTCCTGATTATGATTCGCTAAGGGTATTTGGCTGTCCAGCCTACTATCATGTTAAAAAAGATAAGTTAGACCCAAGAGCGAAGAAGGGATTGTTCGTAGGATTCAAGAAAGAAATAAAAGGCTACAAAATCTGAGATCCTAAGGACAAGAAATTTATTTTCAGCAGAGACATCACATTTGATGAGGCTTCAATGTTGAAGCCTACAATCCTCTGCAGGTGGAGATTGTCAAGACCACAGAAGTATCGCAGCAGGTGGAGAATGATGCTAATCCTCCATCTCTAGAAAGTTCAGTATCTTTGATGATCATGTCTAAGGTGGCACAAGATAATGATCAAGTAGCCGAGGTAGATGCTGATAATGATGAGGATCAAGAACAGATCATGGGTGATGTTCCTGAATTCAGTGCAGTTAGAAGACTAAGAAGGAACATGCGTAAACCAAGTTGGCTCACTATAGATATGGTTATCGCCTATGCTCTTCCGATCGTTGAAGAGGCAATCCCGTCCGCATACAGGGAAGCTGAAATCAGTTCAGAATCAGATATGTGGAAAGATGCCATGAAAGAAGAGATGAATTCTCCATACAAAAACGACACTTGGGAACTCACAGAGTTGCCCAAAGGAAAGAAGGCAATTGGCTATAAGTGGGTATATGCAAAGAAACAGGGATCTCTCAAAGAAGATATGGTACGCTACAAAGCTAGATTGATAGCAAAAGGCTACGCACAAAGAGAAGGAATTGACTACAATGAGGTATTTTCTCCTGTTATAAAGCATTCTTCAATTCACATCCTATTGGCTCTGGTAGCACAGTACGAGTTGGACCTTGATCAACTCGATGTAAAGATCACTTTTCTCCATGGCGATCTGGATGAAGAGATCTATATATGTCTCAGCCGACGGGGTTCAAAACTGCAGGAAAAGAAAACATGGCGTGCAAGCTGAAGAAGTCGCTGTATGGATTAAAACAATCTCCTTAACAATGGTACAAGCGTTTTGACAGCTTCATCAGAGAAAAGAGGTACACACGTAGCCATTATGACCCATGTGTGTATTACAACAAGCTACCTACAGGAGAGTATATCTATCTACTTTTATATGTAGATGATATGCTTATTGCTTCAAAATTCGATCCACAATTGATGAACTGAAAAAGGACTTATCTTCTGAGTTTGAGATGAAAGATCTTGTTGAAGAAAAGAAGGTGTTAGGCATAGAAATTGAACGAGACCGAAGGAGTGACAAGGTGAGTTTGAAACAAAAGGGGTATTTGCAAAAGGTACTTCAGAGGTTCAACATCGACAAGGATATGAAATCTGTAAGTACACCACTAGCTCCTCATTTCAAGTTAAAAGCCAATGTCTCCAAAAACTATTGAAGAATGTGAGTACATGACTCGCGTGCCATATTTTAGCGCAGTTGGTAGTCTGATGTATGCAATAGTGTGTACATGACCAGATTTGTCACAAGCTGTCTCAATGATTAGTAGATACATGCATGATCCTGGAAAGGGTCATTGGGAGGCAGTGAAGTGGGTTCTACGGTACATTAAAGGTACCATATATGTTGGATTGGTATTCGAGAAAGATTCCACAGGGAAGCAGGAATGTATCGGATATGTTGACTCTGATTATGCAGGAGACCTTGACAAATGCCGGTCAACAACGAGGTATGTATTTACATTATCTTAAGCACCGGTTGGTTGGCGCTCTATTTTACAGTCTACCGTCGCATTGTCTACTACAGAAGCTGAGTATATGGCCATAACGGAGGGTATGAAGGAGGAAATTTGGCTTCAAGGGTTGCTAGATGACTTGGGGATTGAACATGATCTGTTGAAAATCAATTATGATAGTATGAGTGCAATCTACTTAGCAAAGAACCAGGTGTATCATGCAAGGACGAAGCACATAGATGTCAGGTTCCACTTTGTTCGGGAGATTCTTGATGATGGTGATACTGAGTTACTGAAGATTCACACAAAGGAGAATCCCGCCGATATGCTTACCAAGGTGGTGTCAGAAGTAAAATTTACACATTGTAAAGCATTACTCCATATCCTTCCTGTCGCATGAGCATGTTGGAGCTCATTTGGATGAACTACGAATGACTTGATCCCTTAGGCAGGGTACATAGGCAGCCACACTGGTGCAGCCGCTTTCAAATCGACAGATCCTATGCTGAGATCGGCTCAGATTTGAGAAATCTTCACCGAGGTGGAGAATTGTAGGAAGAGAGAGGTATGACAACGATAAGCAACCATCGGAGCCAAAGACGAAGATAATATGTGACCGACAGCAGTTACCGGTCGACCGGCCGGTCAACCGGTGTGCACCAACGTGCATAGGCAATAACGGTCGACCGCCGGATCGACCGCAGCAGAAGGACGGTCGACCGACTGACAAGGCTTTGCTCTCGGGTTGGAGCGGTCGATCGCTCGGTCGACCGACAAATGGATCCTTCCAGATTTCAGAATTCTTTTCTGAATTAGAAATGAGTCCAATTGAGGTTTTCAAATCTTCTGGGTCTCCTTGGCTATAAATAAAGGGGCAAAGTCTATGCATTAAATTGTATTGGTTATTGAATCAATAAAGCTCTCTCTTTCTTGCCCCGAGGCCGTAGGCAAATTGTCGAAGCTCATTAAATCTTGTGTTTTGTTTTCTTCCTATTGTTTCCTTGTTCTTGTCATTGTGTGGTACTTCTCTACTGCATCTGTGACTGAAGGTTTCTCATTGATTGTTGATCTGCGCACAACAAAACCCATCCTTTTCCTTAAAAAGAATGTACATTCTAAGTGGGAGAAAAAAGAAAGAAACATTTTGTGGTTGTTTAGGCGTGTGTAGCTGGTATGGTTGTGAAATACTTTGTTAACAAAATTGCCTATCTCCTAGCTAGAAATATTATATTCATGCGTAAGTATGTAAATTGTGTCATATTGGGAGAACACTTTATGGGAGTTGTTTAATGTCAAGAAATTCATGTGATCATTTCCCTGTGATGCTTCAGCTGAAGTACTATAAGATAATAAATTGATAGCTTATTGCTTGCAAGCTAAGGCTGACATGCGAGTATCTTTCTCTCTATATATGTCTACATTTATTTTAGTGGGTGCCCATTACAACTTCTCGTGTATATGTTGAGTATCAATGTTTTTACATACATTCATGTCTATTTATTTTTCGAGTGGCTAACTTTTGTGCAAAAAAGGACATTCTAAGCATGAATATGAATGATAGTTTTGAACCGGGCATTATCAAACTTTATTCCTCAAGCGTTTTTTTTCCATTTTTTACTTCAATATCGTTATATAATTTAGAGGATAGGTAGAAAAACAAAATGGAGTTCGGGTGATCGGTACACTACTTGAGAATTTTCTTCAAAGGTTTTATTTCCACTCTATGCTTAATCAATATACATATACATTTGAGTACTTTTATATTAAAAACGATTAAATATGTTTACTCATCACAGATAGATAATGAATTATGGATAAATAAAGAAATATGAGATAGATATATACTATGCATAATTAAGATCTACACATTAAAAAAATCACACTATAACCATGTTTCTCATTTTCATCATGCTATACATTTTCTTATAGTTTCTTCTATTGCAGAGTCATCAATAAAGCTAACTAGTTCATGTAGGCTGTCTAAAAATCACTAAGGGTGTGTTTGGTTGCAAGGAAGTGGGCGGAAGTAAGGAAATTGGGAAGTATAATTGCTCACTTCCCTATCTATCCAAACACTGAAAAAGGAAAATAAGAAAACCTCTTTTCCTTTTTTCTTCTCTCTTTTACGTAACCATTTCCTCACTTCTAGAGTGCTACAGTTAATTTTGTGATCATGTAAATCTCATTTATAATAAGTTGTAGCATAAAACAATTAATTTTTTGGTCATGTAAATCTCACTTCCATTTTAATTACAATCCATTTTTTATTTTTCTTAATTAATTTTTATTTTAATATTATTTTGCGGTCAACTTTGTGGTCAACTTTTCCGCTTCAACTTTCCATTACCATCCAAACAACGGAAAAGGTATAACATTTTCCAAACTACACTTCCCAACAACATCCAAACACCGGAAAACTTACTAACCAATTCTCAAGTTCCAAAGGGAACTAATACCACTTCCTTAGTTCCTCACTTTCTCACTTCCACCCTTAACCAAACAGGCCCTAAAGACAAGTCATCAAAAAGCAGAATCCAAACTCCAAACGCAAGGCTAATCATCGCCACCAAGACGCGAGGGTTGAAACCCGCGTCTCAGCACCACTGCAAGGACCAAGACGCGAGAGTTGAAACCCGCGTCTCAGCATTATTGCAGTAGCAAGACGCGAGGCTCGAAACCCGCGTCTCAGCATTATTGCAGCACCAAGACGCGAGAGTCGAAACCCGCGTCTCAGTATTACTTCAGCAACAAGGCGCAAGGTTCAAAACCCGCGTCTCAGTATTACTTCAGCAACAAGGCGCAAGGTTCAAAACCCGCGTCTCGGTTATAACTGCCCTCATTACTGGGTCAATTACTGCCCACGAAATGAGGGAGTTAACCCCCATTATGGAGCGTTTTTAGGGGACACGTTCACCCCTGAAACCTCTATAAATGGCCCCGATTGCTATGGAGAAGGGGTGGGTTGATCGGAAATCCGGAGTAAAAAAAAGAATTTCGGTTGCGAGCGGTAGAAGCACCAAGACCTCCACTGAAAAGAAGGAGAGAGTTCAACTCTTCTAACAACTTGCTGCGTACAAGTTTGTCTTTGCCTACCATCTCTTTGAGATTCTTGGTGGATATGAGCTGTGCTACTCTGTCCGCTATCCAAAAAGAGGATTCCCAAGAGGTCCTGACGTTCACCCGGTCAACGAAAAACAAGATTCACTTTCCACCGCCACATCAAGAACCTAGCACTAAATAAAGGGGAGATTCAAGCGTGAACATCTTCCCTATCTTATGATCGGAGTATTGATCCGTTGTAATTCTTCATTGATTTAAGGAAATTTTACACGAATTTCTCCCACCAAACAAGAGATGGCGACTCCGCTGGGGACCACTTTCTCTACCGACGAGCAAGTTGTGGCGCAAGGTGACGTCACTTATATAGGAAAAACGGTCGAATCACTTGTCGTGGAGTTCGACCAGGCGAAGTATGAAGAGTTCCTCTCTTCCGGCTCCAAGAGCCCTAAGGCGCGGGTTTACCGCAAAGTCTCTTCGGGGATTTGCTCTCGAGTCCGCTCTGAGATCCTCTTAGACGCGACTGGCAAAAAGGATGTCGTGGCTAATCGCATCATGCGTAACGCCCGCGTCAACGTCTCCCAGAAGACCCGCGTGGTTAACGTTCCTGATGTTTAGCCCGTTCATCCCCTTCCTCAGCGCCAGGTTACCGGGGGTTCCCATCAACCCACACGACGTAACCGGAATGCTGAGCGGCGACAGAGACGGCGTGCGCGTCAACTACAAGCTGGAACAACTGTCTGTCCAACAGAGGTAGGACGCGAGGTTCAAGCCCGCGTCTTTTCTGAACCATGTCAGACACGTGAAGTCCGCGTTTGGTAACCTAAACGTGAGATTCACCAAGCTTGCGTTTCTGAAGCACCGCTTCCCAAACGCCAAGAGCAGCAATGCGAGGTCCGTGCTCCTCGTCCAAGACACGAGACCCGCGCCTCTATATTTATACGCGAGACCCAGAAGGCCCGCGTTCCTCAAGCATCCCTACCCAGATGCGACAATCAGTAACGCGAGAGCCGCGTCTCTTCTCAGCAGAGGCGCAAGACTCGCGTTTCAGAGCCACAACGCGAGAGCTGCGTTCATTTTACAGGACATGAGCTCCGCGTCTCAGAACCTTGCGTCTCAGCTTTGCGAAGCAAGGATAGCTTTCACAAGCTGAAAAGTCCTCGACAATCCGAGGCTAATCTCTTCGATCCCCCTCCTACGGATCTAAGAGATTATATGAGAAAGAAAAGGAGTGCTAGTTTGATCACTCCATCGTGTTGCTGTAAACGGCTTAGCACAATGCTCTCTGAGTGCTGTTGCAGTTCACATGTAAGCCGACAATCTATATTCAGACAGTCGACTCTAGCTCCCCGATCAGCCAAAAGAAATCGCTCCCAGAGAAGGAGGACCTTCTCTGGCATGGAGTACCCTGAAATCACTGCGAACATGACAAGCAGAAGTAAGGGAGGTCAGCTCTGACGAGTCTGACACGGAACCAGAAGGAGTGTACCGGCATACTCGCACTCGGACTGGAGTGATTGCCCCGATCAATTACAGTGCCCTGGCTCGGGGCATTGAATTAATTGAGTCACATTCCGCCGTTGTAGAGTCGCAGGTTTCGAACTTTTCCATAGAGAAAGAAGCCTTTATATACATAAATACTCCTGAGGAGATGACCAGGCGCTTTGAGCAACAAGCCCAGGTCCAGAGGGAACAATTCGAGATGATTCGTGCTCAACAAGAATCTATCGATACCCTCAAGTAGAGGCTGGCACAATTGCTTGAAGACAAGAGAAAGTCAACCGACAAAGTCTCCTCTAAAAAGTCTAAAGGCAAACGAAAAGATGGAGAAAGCTCGTCTTCTGTGCATATCGAGGGGAAAGAGCAATCTACTTCTGACTCGTCTAAATCCTCATCTAAGGGGGAAGACAACCAGAACCATGGAAGGATTCATTCTAAAAGAATGAGTCAATTGGAGCGACGCCTCGAGGCCCTTACCAATCAGAAAGGCCTCCAAGAAGTAAGAGTGGTCCGGCCATATCCGACCGAGTGGGACCTTGTTCCATACCCTCTCAAGTTCAAAGCTCCGACCCTACAGGCATTCGACGGCAAAGGGTCACCGAACCAACATATCTACTACTTTAAGTCTCAGACAGGGAACGTGGTAGATAACGATGCCATCTTGGCACGTTTGTTCATCGGCACCCTAAAAGGTCTCGCCTTTGAATGGTTCATGAAGCTCCCAGAAGGCTCCATTAAAAATTGGAGTGATTTGGAGAAGCTCTTCCTGACACGCTTTTTGAAGACGACTCAGAAGTTACAATGCCTACTCTTTTGGCCACGAAGCAGCGGAAGGGGGAGTCAGTCAAATCATTTGTAGAAAGATTTCGGAATGTAGCACTCCGATGTCCTAGCGGTATGACCCAGGTCACCCTGGTAGAAACATGCCGCCACAATCTACAAACTTCACTCTTCGCCCAAATAGGAGTTGCTGAAAGTCGAACCTGGAAATAATTGGTCCAGTAAGGTGAACAGGCTGAAGAAATTGTCTCCAGGGATAGGGCAGAAGAAAACAAGCCCAGACCCGAAAGGTCGACAAGGCGTACGCCAGACGCATCCCTTCAAACAAAAAGGAAGGATAATTTGGCGACAGAAATCAAATCCCCTGTCAAACCTCAGTCGGTCAAGGAAAGTGGCTCTTCAAGTCAGCCACGCGCCAATAAGCAATACTCCTTCAAAGACGAACATGTTGACTTGTTCAAGTTACTCAACAAGAGCAACAGATTGAAGCTTCCTAAAACCAGACGTCCTGAAGAGGTCGGTAAAACTGATAATCCTAACTACTGCTTGTATCATAGGATGCTGGGACACCCCACCAAGAGTTGTTATGTCTTCAAAGACATCCTTTAGGCTCTGATTGATGTAAAGGTATTAAAACTCCGTCCAGAGCAGAAGAAGGTAACATCTAATATGACATCATTACTCCAGTTTGGAAGACAGCCTCCAGCGCCCTCCGGAGTAGTTCCCATCCCGAAAGCGGAACTAAAAATGATCAATATGGACCCTCATCATCAACAAGAGAAGGGTCTTGTACCTGTCCCCACACCTCAGGGGGAAGTTATGTGGGTTCATCCCGACCTTGTGGACAGCCAGCAGTGGACCACCGTTACCAACAGAAGGCCCAAAGGTAAGGCAAAAGCTTCGTCCTGTAATGTGGTGTGCGCTTCTTCCCGAGAAGCAGAAACCGATGTTCCCTTACTAACTGATTCAGAAGAGAAAATAATAGTTCTCGCCGTAGAACCTAATCAACCACTCGTGACAGAAACTCGTTTGGGCCAGTCATATTTAAAAAAGTATGACGAAATGGTGGCAACCCCTCCTGAACCCACTACAGAGTCAGCCAAGCCCTCCACGAAACAACCGGTGGAGAAGCAGAAAAAGCTTCGGTTTTTCAAAGCTCTCCCAAAGGATAACGCGGAAGGATCCACAACACCTTACCGCTTTAACGTCCTGGCTCAACTGGCCAATATCCCGGTCAGAATCACTCTTTACGAGCTCCTGAGGCTGTCAAAGTCAACCAGAGAAGCTTTGAGAGAGGCCCTAGCTAATGTTGAGGTCCTCATGACCCAGATACCGGCTGAACCACGGGAGGAAGATGTAGAGGATTGCCTCCATGCCACCCAAAATGCTCCCTGCATCACCTTCACGGTAGATGATATGCAGGTTAAGGGGAAACATGATCGACCCCTATACTTCACAGGGTATATTGGATCGTCTGAAGTAAGCCGCATTCAGGTAGATTCAGGATCCGCGTTGAGCATTATCCCTCGCCGGGTCATGCAACATTTAGGGATTTCTACCCACCGATTGAGCGCCACCCAGACTACCATTTATGGTTTCAATGCCAATGGTACGCGCCCAATGGGGAAGATCAAGCTGAAATGCCAAATTGGGGATTTAAAGTCTGAAGTGACATGTTATGTGATCGATGCCGACACTTCATACAATTTGTTGCTTGGATGACCATGGATTCATCGTAATTCCATCGTCCCCTCCACTCTCCACCAAGTTATGAAATACATCGACGGAAGTGGAAAGGTACGAACGTTGATTGCTGAAAGGCATCCGTTCAAGAGAGTCGAGAACTATTTCACAGACTCTCTCCTGTACCAGGACTCTTTGGAAACAAACGAGAACTCACAACCAGAGGAGCCATACTCTGGTAATGAAGCTGACACCGAGCCAGAGAAAGAAGAGTGCATGTGGGAACTAGATCCACTTGTAACGAGCATTAATAAGCTCGATGTTGATAACACCGCCAATGATGTAGGCGGGTGGTATATTAATGAAGAGTTAAATTTGGCTTACTTTTCTGTGTTCGCTTCTGATTCAGTGTCGTCAGATACTACTACCGAAGCAGATAATGACCCGTGGTCGGCAATGGATGCTTTGACATCATTGCATGTACCAGTGAAGTCATCCTTCGAAACGTACCAAGATGTCGGTGATGCGCAAGAATCAATATTCATGGTCCCAGCTAGACGCAAAGGCCAAAAACCAATCCTTTTCGGACAAATCAAATCCTAGCTGATGTCTCGTGAAGAGTCAGAAAGCGAGAATGAACCCCCTCAGTTCACTCATTATGAGCCAAATATACTCAGAATGATGGAAAGCATGGGGTATGATCTGATAAACGGTTCTAGGTTGAACTTCGGCAAAGGAAGAAGAACACTACTCCGATCTTTCGTTCCGAAAGGTAAAACCCCTGATTATTATCATCGAACTCGCAGGGGTTTGGGTCATGTGTCAACCCCAATTCCGTCAGCCTCTGAGTCTGAAGAGTCACTATACCATGACTATTCATCCGGCCCGTCATCATGGGACTCAGATGTTAGTATTGGCAACCTCTTCGGAGAACTTTTAGTATATATGGTTTCAGCAAGCCAACTGGAAGACAGAGGTGAAGAGATGATCCAGTCTGATACAGATCCTTGGATCAAACACTTAAATACTCTCTGGGATACTCGATTTGAACAGCGCGAGCCATCCACGGAGGATAAATTTGCCCAGATTAATCTGGGAGATGAGGTAGCCCATCTTTATAAGTGAAAGCCTATCACCCTCTGAGAAAGAAGATTTAATATCTCTTATGTAAGAATATATAAATGTTTTCGCTTGGAATTATGAGGACATGCCTGGGCTTGATCCTCGAGTGGCTATGCATCACCTTAACATTAATTTAGACGTGAAGCCAGTCAAATAACAGCAGCGACGGTTCCGTCCAGAAATAATGGAAGCAATCCAGTCAGAAGTCAAAAAACTCATTGACTCTGGCTTCATTAGGGAAGAGCAACATCCTGATTGGGTAGCCAATATTGTCCCCGTTGCCAAAAAGAACGGAAAGATCCATATTTGTATTGATTTTCGTGATCTAAATGAGGCCTGCCTCAAAGACGAATTCCCTCTCCCAATCACAGATATCATGATTGACAACACGTGCGGGTTTGAGCGAATGTCCTTCATGGATGGATTCTCAGGGTATAATCAAATCAAGATGTATCCTGATGATGAAAAACATACTTCTTTCTGGACACCATTGGGGGTATACTGCTACACTGTCATGCCCTTTGGCCTGAAGAATGCAGGGGCTACATATCAGAGGGCTATGAATGTCATTTTCCACGAGCACATGCGTAAAACTGTGGAATGCTATGTTGAGGACATTGCAGTGAAAAGCCGCACCAAAGGTGATCACATAACCTATCTGAAGACAATCTTCGAAATCATACGGGCACACCAGTTGAAGATGAATCCCACCAAATCCTTCTTGGGGGTGGCCAGCGGCAAATTCCTAGGGTTTATGGTAACATCCACAGGAATTCATTTAGATCCAGAAAAAGTTCGCGCTATACAGGAAATGCAACCTCCGAGGAAGCTCAAGGAGCTTAGGGGATTGCAAGGACGACTGGTATACATCCGAAGATTTATTTCAAACCTCTCTGGAAGATGCCAACCCTTTATCAAATGATGAAAAAGGGTGTCTCCTTCATTTGGGATGATGCTTGCCAACAAGCATTCGAGGAGGTCAAACATTACCTCACGCAACCACCGGTCCTTGCAGCTCCGGTGTCTGAAAAATCTTTCCTGATATATGTCCGAGCAATGGATCATTCCCTAGGAGCTTTACTAGCGCAGAATAATGATCAAGGACACGAACAAGCAATCTATTATCTGAGTAGGACTATGATCGGGGCCGAACATCGATACAACCCGATCGAAAAGAAATGTTTGGCATTAGTGTTCGCTGTCCAGAAAATGTGACACTACTTGGTAGGCCAGACTATAAATGTCATATCAAGAGTTAACCCTTTGATGTTGCTCATGACAAAGCCATCGTCATTAAACGATCGACTGGCAAGATGAGCCATACTGCTATCCCAATATGAAATGCGCTTTTCATCACAAAAAGCCGTGAAGGGACAAGCAGTGGCGGATTTCCTGGCTGAGCATCCGGATCCGATGGCAACCAAATTTTACGAGGATCTCCCAGACGAGGTCGCTGAAGTTTGTCTGACCCAGACATCTTTGAAAGACAAGTGTGGCAACTTTTCTTTAACGGCGCATCAAGAATAGGTCCGCAAGGGCATGCCATAGCAGGAGTGGGGATAGTACTCTTATCCCCACAGAACTATGTGATTCCTCGAGCTTTCTCATTAACCGAGCCCTGCTCCAACAACGTAGCGGAATACAATACGCTCTTGTTTGGAATGCAAATCGCCGATGAGATTGGCGTTAAAAATCTCGAGGCATACGCTGACTCTAAACTCATCGTTAACCAAGTTCGCGGGGAGTACGAAGTCAGACATGAAGACTTAATACCCTAAAATACTCAGGAAAGAAGAAGAGACTAATGATGACTCTTGAAAGACTGTTGTCTTTTATAGGCACAGTGATCCCCAGAGATACGCGGCGCTTGGCTCGAGGCCTAATCCCCGTCTGACGCGTGGCGTGCATATTAAATGCAACGCAAAATTCGCGCGCCAAAGGAAAGATGTCCCTTCAACTCTGCCGGACATGTGGCAACGCGCCCAAAACACGGATTCGTGTTTAACAAAAATCACGTCCCTCCAAAAGTCGCGTCTCTTCAGCGAGGCTAAAGCTGCGTCTGGTCAACAGAGTAGAGTTGTGTCTTCACTTCAAAGATCGCATCCCTCCAAGAGCCCCGTTTCTTTAGCAAACTAATAAAGGCGTCCCCACTCCAAGTGAGGACTGCGTCTTTTAAAGCAACATGATCCCTGTGTCTATAAGACCTGCATTCAGTCTTTGCTTCTGCGAATCAGTTCAACAGTACACTGGCACAAGAAGACGACTGTTCATCCCTGATTCAAAGTACACCAACAACAAGCTCAGAGCACTGGGGAGGTCTAGATTGCGTATCTAGACACTCGCCACGATCATTTCTGGCGGCTTCAAAGGGTTTTACAGTACACTCACGAAGATTATATTTCAGACAGGATCAAGTTCAGGGCATCTCAAATGATTGTCAGTCCAATCATGAGAAGTATGAATTAAACCAGAGTCCAAAGTATTTCGAAATCCGTCCCAGTCAACCGCGGAATATTGAAAACTTTGGAGGGGGTTCTGTAGTTGTCTAAAAATCACTAAAGACAAGTCATCAAAAAGCAGAATCCAAACTCCAGACGCAAGGCTAATCATCGCCTCCAAGATGCGAGGGTTGAAACCCGCGTCTCAGCACCACTGCAAGGATCAAGACGCGAGAGTTGAAACCCGCGTCTCAGCATTATTGCAGTAGCAAGACGCGAGGCTCGAAACCCGCGTCTCAGCATTATTGCAGCACCAAGACGCGAGAGTCGAAACCCGCGTCTCAGTATTACTTCAGCAATAAGGCGCAAGGTTCAAAACCCGCGTCTCGGTTATAACTGCCCTCATTACTGGGTCAATTACTGCCCACAGAATGAGGGAGTTAACCTCCATTATGGAGCATTTTAGGGGACACGTTCACTCCCTGAAACCTCTATAAATGACCCCGATTGCTATGGAGAAGGGGTGGGTTGATCGGAAAATCCGGAGTAAAAAAAAAGAATTTCGGTTGCGAGCGGTAGAAGCACCAAGACCTCCACTGAAAAGGAGAGAGTTCAACTCTTCTAACAACTTGCTGCGTACAAGTTTGCTTTTACCTACCATCTCTTTGAGATTCTTGGTGGATAGGAGCTGTGTTACTCCGTCCGCTATCCAAAGAGAGGATTCCCAAGAGGTCCTGACGTTCACCCGGTCAACGGAAAACAAGATTCACTTTCCACCGTCACATCAAGAACCCAACACTAAACAAAGGGAAGATTCAAGCGTGAACATCTTCCCTCTCTTGTAATCGGAGTATTGATCCGTTGTAATTCTTCATCGATTCAAGGAAATTTTACACGAATTTCTCCTACCAAACAGTTCATTTGTTCATGTTGTTGTTCTCTAGACTTAGCCTTCCTTTCTCACAAGAACAATATATACAACAGAAGCTTGGTACTAGGATAACTATGGTATGCTATTCTCTTATGTTTTAATGGTTTGTTGGATGAGTAAATATTTTCATATTCAAGCTTAAATTATTCTTTTATTGTTATCTCTTCTTTGATTGGTACAATGCTTTCAGTATAACCTAATTCTACACATTGTCACATGAGCTATTCTATTGCACAATTCCTTCTTTTTTGTTCTACTTATTCCTGCTATTTTCAGCTTGCTCTTTGTATGGGGTAATTTGTTCTTTGAATATTAATTGTTCTGTTTGTAGGATCGTGTTTGGATTCATGCTTTTGAACATCAAATGTGTTGTTACTTTACATATCTGTTCTTTTTTCGATTAGTTAATCTTTGCATCTCTGCATGTTACTATCAATATTTCATCAAATGCAAGAACATTGCACACGTAGTCTAGGTAAATCAATGAACATATCGTATGGGAAAGGCTTCTCTTGTTGCAAAAAATGCCCAAGTGTGAATGGTTATAGCTGTCCTGATTCGTGCGATCCTCCAGGCTTTGCGACAATGGCTGAATATAAATCAAGAATTAAGAAAGAATTGCAAACTGAAAGAAAGAAGATGCTTGCACGGAAAAGATATCAAAGAAGAAGAATGATGCTGCTTTGCAGCAGCAAGTCGCATCTGTGGACTATGTTCTTGCAGCCACCTACACGAACATGAAACAACTCGTACTAGAAAAAGTGAATCATTGTCTTTGATGCCTGCAATGGGTAGCCTTGATGTTGTTGGAAGCAGTAGACAAAGTGTGTCAAGAAAAGCAAGCGAAAGACAATGGAATTATTATTAGCTATTCCTAAATCGTTGGTAACAACGGTTGAAGATTGTCATTTCAAAACATTTCAGGTAATGTCAGCTCTCAACATGATGCTGCTTGCTCTATTATCGGGCCAAATTCAGTTGTGAAAAGTGATGTCCTTAAGGTAAAAAGAATTAAAGCAAGCAAAATCCTTGAAACAACTTTGGAAAAACAAAATCAAATTAAATTATCCTTAATGATTGTAGAAGCTCCTAACTGAAAGCAACAACTTCAGATCATGTTGCTAACAATAATAAAAACGAAGATGCTGAGATTGCTTACCTCTAAATACAATAGATCTATTGTGATTATTTAAAAAACTTTAGTTACATGCTTAGGTAATGGCAAGAATAGGGTCTATGAGGATTGATTTTGACTAAAAAAATGGATTACTTTTGATTGCTGCGATACCAAGATCAACCTTTGCTCTGGAACCTTCATTGGAAAAATGTAGTAAATGTGGCGCAATTGTTTGGAAAGAAGAAAGAGTGAAAGGTGGAAAAATAATTGCCTCTTGCGGAGATGGTGCAATTATCTTACCACATCTCAAAGATGTTGTATACAAGTCTACAGACTAATATACTATAATCTAAAATTTTAAGTAGAGAATAGATCATATTCAACTTTTCTTTCTTTCTGACTTGCTTAAAAAAAACAAAGAGGTACGCTAGCCTTTTATAGGCTTCAAAAGAAAAAACTTACAAGAATACCAATCATCTATTTTAATGTCATAAACAAATGACAATAATGTATATATGACTCTTTAACTTCTCCAATTCATGGTGACTCTTTATTTCTCCAAATTGATGATGACTCTTCATTCCTCCTAATTGATGATGATGACTCTTCAATTCTTTTAATTGAAGATGACTCTTCATTTCTCCTAATTGATGATGATGGCCTTCATTTCTTTCAATTGATGATGACTCTTCATTTCTCCTAATTGATGATGACGGCTCTTCATTTTTTCACCTTATGGTGTCTCTTCTACCTCCAAAATTAATGTCATAAAGACATTTTTATTTGATATTCCAACACGCCCCCTCAAATCAAAATATTTTCATAAGCATTTCTTTTAGCCTTCTGAAAGATTCAATAGGCAATGACTTAGTGAAAATATCTGATACTTCATGGTATGATAATACTCCAGCTCCACGGTTTTCTACTTTACATGGCCTCTTAGAAAATGAAACCATGTATCTATATATTTGCTCCTCCCATGATGTACTGGGTTCTTTGCAAGTTGGATGACAGATTTGTTGTCTACAAATATTACAGTCGCTTCTTCTTGTGAATGATCCAACTCCTTTAAAATGTTTCACAATCAAATAGCTTCACACACAGTAGATGAAGCTGTCACATACTCTGCTTCGCATGAATATAAGGCCATAACTTCTTGCTTCTTTGAGATCCATGAAAATGCAGTTGACCCAAGATAGAAGACATAACCAGTGGTACTTTTTCTCTCATCTTGGCCACCTCCCCAGTCGCTATTTGAATATCGTACTAACTCTGCAGTTTCACCATAAGTATAAAATAGACCAATATTGAGTGTGCCTTTGATATACCTTAAAATTCTCTTTGCAGCTAGCCAATGAGACTCTTTCGGTGTCTCCATATAGCGACTCACAAGTCGACTCCATAAATAATATCGGGCCTTGTGATCGTCAAGTACCTCAAGTTACCAACTAGACTTTTGAAAAAAGTCGAGTCTATAAAATCTCCATTTTCTTCTCTTGATAGCTTCATTCCTGTGGCTATTGGGGTGTTCATTGGGTTGCAGTTACTCATCTTGAATTTCTCCAAAATCTCCTTCATGTACTTCTTTTGAGATATAAATATCCCATCTTGTTATTGCTTCACTTCAATACCAAGAAAATAGGACATCAATACATTGTCCGTCATCTCAAATTCATTGAATATCGACTCCTTGAATTCAGCAAGCATCACATCGCTACTTCCTGTGTATAACAAATCATCAACATAAAGACAAATTATTAGAAATTCGCCTTGATGGTTCCTCTTCATGTAGATGGCATGCTCATAAGGACATTTGGTGAAGCCGTTTTGATAAAGATAACCATCAATTCGGGTATTTCATGCTCGTCGTGCCTGTTTTAAGCCGTACAAGGCTTTCTTTAAGCGATATACCTTGTCTTCTTGCCCTTTTATCAGAAAACCTTCTGGTTGTTGTACATACACCTCTTCTTCAAGAATACCATTGAGAAATGTTGACTTGACATTTAGATGATATATTTTCCACCTGTGATGAGCTGCAAGTGAAATTAATAGTCTCACTGTGTCCAATCGATCAATTGGTGCAAAGACTTCTTCATAGTCGATGCCGTATTTTTGTTTGTAGCCTTTCGCTATAAGCCTCGCCTTGTACCGATCAACTTCACCATCTGCTGTGCGTTTAATCTTGTACACCCATTTGACACCTATTGCCTTGTGATTTTGTGGAAGTATTGTCAACTCCTATATGTCATTCTTTTAAATGGCATGCATCTCCTCCTTACTGATCGCCAACAATCTTCTTCCTTAGCCTCTTGGAAAGTGACAGGCTCATGATCAGCATATAAACAGAAAAGATTAGTCTCTCCATCTTCTTCTATCTGCTCGTAGATATCCCTGAGGCTTCTCATTTTGATGGGCCTCGTTGCACAAAGGATTCACTACTACTACCACCTTCCCAGAAGATGGAGAACCTGTTGCAGGAGACGGTGTAGCATGTTGAGGAGATGGTAGTGTAGCTGATGGTGTAGCTGGTGATGGAACCTCATGTAGAGGCTCGTCAGGTTTATTCACCAAGGGTTGCTCTTTGACAGTCTCTTCATTGCTCCAACTCCATCCTTCAGCTTCATTGAAAACAACGCCTCTACTAACCTCCAACTCCATCCTTCAGCTTCATTGAAAACGCCGCCTCTACTAACCACTAGTTTCTTAGCGGATTGTAGGGCTTGTATGCCTTCGACTCCTCGTTATATTCAATGAAAATGTATTTTTCACCATGATTGTCAAGCTCCTTCCTTTAACTTCAGGTACTTGAGCATATGCAACACACCCAAAAATTCGTAGGTGTGCGACATTAGGCGTGTAGCCCCTCCATGCCTCTTGATGAGTCTTTCCCTTCACTTGCTTTGTCGGGTACCGGTTGAGCAAGTAGGCTGAACATGCCACAACTTTCACCCAAAACTGCTTCGACAGTCCCTTTTTTTTAGCATGGTTCTTGTCATGTCAAGAATAGTGCGGTTCTTTCTTTCTGCAATGCCATTTTGCTGTGGTGTATATCTTTATGCCTTGCTCCCTACAATATTCTTGAAACATATTTGAGGTGTACTCACCACCTCGATCAGATCAGAGAGTTATTAGCTTGTGGCCACTCTCCGCTTCAACAAGAGCTCTAAAATTCTTGAAGGTAGTAAAGGCAGCAGATTTTTCTTTAAGAATGTATACCCACAACTTTCTACTGAAATCATCAATGAAGGTAATCAAATATCTATTACCTTCTAAAGAGACGGGATCTAGTGATCTGCAGATGTCAGTATGAACAAGTTGCAATGGTGCCGCCGCTCTCCACGACTTTCCACTGGGAAAAGGAAGTCGTGCTTGCTTGCCAATTATGCAAACTTCACAAGTATGACTTGGTGGATCGATTGTTGGTAAACCTCGTACCATGCCGGCTGTAGATACTAGCTTCATGCCGCTGAAGTTTAGATGGTCAAAGTGAAGATGCAACCTCCATGACTCATTCTTCATGAGTTCTTGAAAACACTTCTCAACTTTCGTGTTTAGATGCAAGGGAAACATGCAGTTCCTTGTCATCTTAACATAAGCTATAAGACCTCCTTTTGTATTTTTCAACCAAAGATGGTTGTTCTTCATATATACTTTATATCCTTTTTCGAGTAATTGACCGATGCTGAGAATATTACTTTTCATGTTAGAAATATAATAAACATCAGAAATATACTCAAGCTTTCCATCCTTTTGGTAGATTTTGATCTTCCCTCTGGCTTCAACAAAGTTTTGAAGAATCTCCCAAGCTCACACTTTCATGAACTCCTTCTGCGAGTTCCATGAAAAGTTATTTCTTCCTGCACATGTGATTGCTGACACCCGAGTCAAGGTACCAAACATCATTATGATCACTTGAATCATCATGAGTAAGAAGAAGAGTAGAGTTATTACCCACATCATTTGTTACTTCAGCGAGATTGGTAAGATCTTCAGTTCTGTGCCAGCAATCTGAGGCATAGTGTCCAAAATTTTGACAGTTATAGCATTAGACGTTCTTGTTGTTTCCACGTCCAGATATAAATCTTCCTCGGTTACTTCGTCCTCGACCTCTGAAGCTTTGGAACTCCACTAGATTTTGAGTGGTTCGTTGTTGGGGACCACGTCCCCTGCCTCTACCACGACCACGACCACGACATCTACTATGTGAGCCCCGATCATTTAGAGTCAGCTTTGACTCTAATGCTTGTTCCAAAACTATGGAACTGGTCTTCTTTTGCATGCGTTGTTCATGAACTTGGAGAGATCTCAAAAGCTCCTCTATTGAGATCTCCTCCAAATTCTTAGACTCTTCAATTGTCGCCACCACGTGCTCGAACTTTGATGTGAAGGATCGCAACAATTTCTCCATCACTCGGATGTCCTCCATCTTCTCTCCATTTCTCCTCATTTTATTCATAATTAGAAGTAATCGTGAATAATAATCGGAGATTTTTTTCTTCATCTTTTATGTGAGCGACTTCTAGATCGCCCCTCAAAGTTTGAAAGCGAATTCGCTTTACCCGCTTGACTCCTTTGTAGATGGTAGCAAGGATTTCTTATGCTTCCTTGCTCGTCGTTGCTTCAGCAACTCTATCGAAGGTAGACTCGTGCAATCCTTGATAGAGTAAAAAACGAGCTTTGCTATCCTTCTTTCTTTGCTCTTTAAGAGCCTTCTTCTCTTGGCGGTGTAGGCGGCTTCTACCTCCGGTGTGGGTTCCTTGAACCCATCAAAGATTAGCTCCCACAACTCTTGAGAACCAAATAGAGCTTTCAGCTGAATTGACCAACTCTCATAGTTATCTTTCAATAACTTGGTACTTGTAGATTGATGAGATTGTTGGTGGAGGCCATGAGGAGAAGAGGAAATGGAAAAGAAATTGAATTTGCTCTGATACCAATTGTTGTATACTAGTCTACGGACTAATATATTATAATTTAAAATTTTAAGTGGAGAATGGATCTTATTCAACTTTTTTTTCTTACTTGCTTGCTTAAAAAAAACAAAGAGGTACACTAGCCTTTTATAGGCTTCAAAGGAAAAAATTTACAAGAATACCAACTATCTATTTTAATGTCATAAACAAATAACAATAATGTATATATGACTCTTTAACTTCTCCAATTCATGGTGACTCTTCATTCCTCCAAATTGATGATGACTCTTCATTCCTCCTAATTGATGATGATGACTCTTCATTTCTTTCAATTGATGATGACTCTTCATTTCTCCTAATTGATGATGATGGCTCTTCATTTCTTCACCTTATGATGTCTCTTCTACTTCCAAAATTAATGTCATAAAAGACATTTTTATTTGACATTCCAACAAAAGAAGCACCCGAGAGACTGAGAAATTTGATAAACTCAAATGCAACCGAGCCTATGTCAAGAAGATTCAAGCAACATATTAGGTCATTTAACTCCATGTTTACGATGACATCGCATGGAGCGAAGTTTGATTATTCAGTGATGGATGGAAAAGGACCTTACACTTTTAGAATGCATGGTCAGAACTACCATGCAATTGGGACTTTATTTGCATATAAGGAAAGCAAACCTAGAAATGCTTAGTTGTATGTCTATGATACAGACCATGAAGTTGATAACAGATACGATTGTTTGAATAAAAAAAGGGAACCATCTGAAGATGAAAATTAATTGATAAATATATCATCAAGGACTTAAAAGAAACATTCGATGAGAATAACCGATATGTCAAAGAATTCAGAAAAGTTAGAGACTGGTATGAAGGAAATAAAGAGAGCAAGTTTACTTTTAAGCTGGTTGAAAATAGAGTTCCAGGTAATAAGATGTATAATTGTTCAGAAGGCAATGAAATTGCTGCTCTTATGATAGGTGATGAATTTGAAAACAATGATAAACGTGACATCATTATATATCATAAAATGAAGGGTCTTCAGAGAATAAGTAAGACACACACTTCTTACATGCCATTACAATATCCAGTCCTCTTTCCTTATGGAGAAGATGGGTGGCACAGGGACTTCACAATTTGGGCACTCTTCCAAAAAAACAAAAAAGATGTGCAATAACTATGAGAGAGTTCTTTGCGTACTGACTGCAACAACTGGAAGATAAGGGGACAAACATTTTGGAGCGTGGAAAGCTTTTACAAGAGCTTATAGTTGATCCTTATGCTGGCGTTGAGGAGCAGCGATTAAGATGGCAAGAAATAATCAAGGTCAGCGTAGAACTGGCCAATATCAAGGGCTCTGTGATGCTTTCCAGTCTGGTGGTACTAATACATCATCTATTGGAAAGAAAGTTATCCTCCCTTCTGTTGTGCGCACGGGACAACAACCTCACTGAGGAATCCGCCCACCAGGCGGAGACTTGACGCAGCCGGAGAAGTAACCAACACGACAGAATAACGAACAACAGAGAAAAGCAATCAACACAATATTTAACGAGGGTCGGCAACGTGCCTACGTCCTCGGGGCAAGGGAGAGAGATTTTATTGATTCAACAATCAATACAAACTAATACAAGAGGAAAACTTGAGGAGATTCTTGGTGATACAATACATGAGGGCTCTAACCCCTATTTATAGCCACAGAGTCTCTGGATTTAAGGAAACTCATATTGGATTCGATCCCAACCAGAAAAGGAATCTGAATCCCAAAAGAAAAGTCAAAACGCACCTGTCGGTCGACCGGCCGGTCGCCCGCCCCATGCCACGGTCAACCGCGCCGGTCGACCGGGCCCAACCGAGAGCAAAGGCCTGTCAGTCGGTCGACCAGGCCGGTCGACCGCTCTCTGCCACGATCGACCAGGCTAACCTTGTACACGTGCACGCCGGCCGACCGGGAGGCCGACCGGCCTTCTCTATCGGTCGACCGGGTGGCCGACCAGGAGCACAAATCTGACCTACTTTAATGCGCCGTTTCTCGCTCCTTGATTTTTGATCTCTGTGCTAACTTCTTCTACTATATCTCCTCTCTCCCACAAATCTCCACCTCGGTGAAGATTTTTCAAATCTGAGCCAATCCCATGAACTCCAGTCTATCACCTGACGAAATCGACACGATCTCGGCGAAATCGACACACGATCTCGGCTTGTATGCTCTGGACGAAATCGACACACGATCTCGGCGAAATCGACACACGATCTTGGCTTGGAATCTGTCGCTCAGCTATCAACTGGGATGCACCACACATGCCTTCCCTACACTTCACCTTAGGAGAACTTCCATACATGCCGATCACCGAATGTGTCTCTACTCCGTAACTACATGACCTCACGAAGAACTCATCATGAGTCAACACTGACTCTCCAATTGACTGGCTCTATCCAGTCTACATGTCTTCAGCTGACGGTCCAACCAAGTCTGAGTAGAGCACACCGAGCGCCATCATCGACTTCAACAAACTGGATGCACACCTCTCCTATGCAAGCTCAACTGTCTTCTCACCAGAAGATCATCTGTTCATCGAGATCACAATGCTTCACCTCTACGTGAAGTCCAACTCTTCACCTCTACGTGAAGTCCCAATCTGCTTCTCGAGAACCCAAATAGCTTCATATGGGTTACATCACCAAAAGTGGCTGCGCCTTTATGGCTGCCTACGTACCTTGCCCAAAGATCAAGCCAACCGTAGTTCATTTAAATGAGCTCCATCAAGCTCAAGCACTTGTACCTGAATCTTCAGCAGCGAACCTATCTGGCTGAGTCATATGAACCTCCTCACGACCATCATGGAGAACAACAGCCTTCAACTTTAGCTTATCGCGATCACAAGCTTGAGATTCAAGCTTCTTTACCTACGAGCGTGGTTTTACCTTGGTTCCAATAGCCGCAAACAACTCGACATTCTTATCAATGTCTTCAACCTGTTCAATATCAACCCTGGCTACATGATCTCCATCCGGTGTCACATCCAGTGAAGTCTTCATTGATACCGAACCAACTGTAGATGGTGTAGTAGCATCAACCTCCACCCGCTGCGATATTTTCTTGGTCTCCGTCCTCTCCACCTGCTGAGAGACGGTAGACTTCAACACTGAAGTCTTATCAAATGTGATATGCTTGCTCAATACGATCTTCATATTTTCGGGGTCCCATAACCTTTAGCCTTCATATTCCTTTTGACACCAAAAAATAAAAACCTCTTTTCTCGCGGATTCACCTTGTCATCCTTGGCACTAAAGTAGGTTGGACTTTTAAATTTCCGCAACAAATTATGATCTTCAACAGCTTTCCCAGACTATATTTTCAATGGAGTTTTACCTCCTAACGTAGTCGATCCATTTATGAGATGGCTATTATACACAATCGCCTCAGCCCAAAACGATTTATCTAATCCTGCATTAGACAACAACCACCGAACCTTCTCCAGCAAGGAACGGTTTACTTTCTTAGCCAACCCATTTATGCCTTCTGTGAAGTGAGTACCAATACCAGTGTTCTGGCCAAATCGTAGGAATTGGTTCATGTCTCTTCCAACATTACCAATCTGTAGCTCCTTGATCTTCCTACCTATCTGCTTCTCCATTCTTCCTCTTCACTTCACCAACATATCTAGGGCTTCATACATTTATCTCAAGGGGTATATCCAACAATGCCTAGATAAACTATCAACAAAAGAGACAAAGTACCTGTGACCTTCAAGCGATGCAGTCTTAGTAGGTCCCCAAATGCTTACGTAAACACAATCAAGAAGACATTTTGAGCGGTGAGTACTGGTGCTGAATTTCACCTTCTTCTTATCTAGAACGTTGTGTTCACCTTCCAAGTTGCAGGTAGCAGCACCTTCCAATGATCCCTTCTTTGCAGGAGCTTGCAAAGACTTTTCACCCTCATGTCCGACCTTCACCTGCCTGACCTTTGTGCAACCATCATCTGAAGAACTAGAAGTCTCCACCTGACCTGTAACCATACTACCCTTCAAGTAATAGAGATTGTGTCAGCGGACGCCCCTTCATCACCACCATCGAGCCTTTGATCATCTTGAGAACACCATCTCGTATAGATATTACAAGACTCAATGCTTCCAAAGCGCCAACAGAGATAAGATTCCTTTTGAGTTGAGGTACATACCTCACCTCCTTTAATTCTCGTACTATCTTATCTTCTATCTTGATACGGATTGTACCCATCCCTTCTATATTACACAGATGATCATCGCCTATGACCGTGTAACATCCATCTAGCTTCTCAAAACTAGAAAACAATGCCCTGTTCGGACACACATGAAGGTGGCTCCGGTATCTAAGATCCACTCAGCACTATCTGAGTAATCAACAGTAGGAGTAGTAACAGAGAGAGAAAACCGATGAGTCCTCATCTGATCTACCCGCCTGTACGAGATTCGCCTCGGTGTTTGACTCCATCTTCTTACCTTTGGCCTTCTCAACTTTCCAGTACCCTATTTCTTTGCACAAGGCGCACTGATTTCTCTTCAGATCTCTAAAACCTGATTTGGACTTTGACCTTCCCTGATCATCTCTTCTCTTTCTATTGAAACTTCTGCCTCTTATCACCAATGCCTCTGCTGTTGTGCTTTCAGAAGAAGACAATCTATCCTGTCTCCTCGCTTCATAACTCACAAGAGCAGCAGATACCTCACTGTAGTTAAGAGATTTTCTTTCATTGAGCAATGTAAGAGTAAAGATCTCATACTCTTACCTAGGAACAGAGTTCAAAAGAATTACCGCCTTATTCTCTTCACTGGTCTCCACATCCACATTTACTAGATTTGTAAGAAGCTTCGTGTAGCGATTCAAGTGTTCATTGACGGAGCATCCTCTTTGCATCTGACAGCCATAGAGCTTACTCTTCAACTGCAATCGCGATTCTATGCTTTTCGTCAGATACTTCTTCTCTAGGATCTCCCACAGCTGTCTCGCAGATGTCTCATGCAACACTTGATACTTGATGTCTTGTGTCAAACAAGACCTGATTAAGCCACACGCCGAACGGTTCATCTTGTCCCAATTTTCTTCCGTTGATGCGCGCTTCTTCTCTAACCGTAGAGTGTCTTCGAGGTTTGATGCCGTCAGCGCATCCATCACCTCACACCTCTACATACCAAAGCTGTTCGTGCCATTGAACTTCACCACATCAATCCTTGGATGTAGATTCATGGATCTCACTGATGTACTTTCTCCAGCCATCTTCTCAATTGATTTCTCAAAACAATACGAAAATAAATAGAGTTAGATAAAACAAACTAGATAAAGACAGGATCTTTACCTCCACGCGAAACCCTTGAAGAGTTTCCGAAGCAATCTACTCCTCTAAATTGATTCCTCGAGCAATCTACATGCTGTTTTAAAATCTACACACGATCTCACAAACAGTCCCAACGCTGCTCCGAGATCGACACACGATCTCTGTCAAACAGCAACTGATGCCCTTGGAATCAACAGATGATCCCACGCTAAATCTGGGATGCTCTGATACCAATTGTTGTGCGCACGAAACAACAACCTCTCTGAGGAATGCGCCTACCAGGCGGAGACTTGACGCAGCCGGAGAAACAACCAACACGACAAAACAACGAACAACAGAGAAAAGCAATCAACACAATATTTAACGAGGTTTGGCAACATGCCTACGTCTTCGGAGCAAGAGAGAGATTTTTTTGATTCAACAATCAATACAAACTAATACAAGAGGAAAACTTGAAGAGATTCTTGGGGATACAATACATGAGGGCTCTATCCCCTATTTATAGCTACAGAGTCCCTGGATTTAAGAAAACCCAGATTGGATTCGATCCCATCCAGAAAAGAAATCCGAATCCCAAAAGAAAATTCAAAACGCGCCTGTCGGTCGACTGGCCGGTCGACCGCCTCATGCCACGGTCGACCGGGCCCAACCGAGAGCAAAGACCTGTCAGTCGGTCGATCGAGCCGGTCGACCGCTCTGTGCCATGGTCGATCGGGTGATCGACCGGACTAACCTTGTGCACGTCTTGCACGCTGGTCGACCGGGCGGCCGACCAGCCTTCTCCACCGGTCGACCGAGCGGCCGATCGGGAACACAAATCTGGCCTACTTCAATACGCCGTTTCTCGCTCCTTGATTTTCGATCTTTGTGCTAACTTCCTCTACTCCTCTATCTCCTCTCTCCCACACCTTCTTCATTCACGGGCGATCCGCGATACATGCTACAAAATCACCAAGATGCAATGGTAATATGCTCATGGGCTGGTGTACCTAACCTATTCATCACAATCACGTACAATCCTAACCGGGTTGAGTTTACTGCTTTTTCAAGATGATACCCGGCCAAAGAGCATCAGACAGACCAGACATTGTGGCACGATTATTTCATATCAAATACAATCAGATGCTTGATGAGCTGGTCAAGAAAAGTGCCATTGGCAATGTTATTGCGCGTGAGTCATCTTTCCTTTATATCTACCTTTGTTTTCTTTTACACCTAATTATCCCATTTCTCTCAATTTGTTTTGAAACATTTTTTTCTTCATTCTCATCTTATACAATAGACTTATCAGTCATTGAATTCCAGAAATGCGGGCTTCCGCATGCTCAAATTCTTATCACTCTTAATTAGAAAATTAAGCTAAAGACAACGAAGCAAATAGATTACATGATATGTGCACAAATTTCCGATGAAGCTACAGATCCAGACCTGTATAATTTGGTCAACAAACATATGATTCATGGTCCATGCAGGGGATCATAATCCTTTCTCATCCTGTATGAAGAATGGAAAATGTTCAAAGGACTTCCCCAAACCACATAATGATTTCACTCGAATTGATTCTAAAGGTTTCCCTATCTATAGGCGATGAAAGAGTGGTCCTACAACCGTTGTCAAGAATATTGTTGTCAATTCTTCCATGGTTGATTCCATACAATCCTTTTCTGCTCCGCAGGTTCTGGTTTAATATCAATGTTGAAGTTTGCACTCATTCGAAGATGGTGAAGTACTTATTCAAGTATGTTCACAAGGGTCCCGATCGGGGAACAGCTTTGATGAAGGGTTCTGCCAAAGATAAGGATGATAAGATAAAACATTATTTAGATGCGTGTTATAAAAGTGCTGCAGGAACGACATGGCGTATTTTTGAGTTCAGCTTGCACAAGAGATTTCCACCGATGGAGCATTTGAGATACCACCTCCCAAATGAACAGCAAATCTGCTTTTATGAGAATGGAAGTGTTGAACATATGGTTTCATCTGAAAGAAGTTCAAAACAATGCTTACTGAATGGTTTGTAGCTAATAAAACTAACCCACATGCTCGATCACTTCTCTACACTGAATTTCCTGATTTATTTGTCTGGGACAAACAAAATCTAGCTTGGAACCCGAGGAAAAGAAATTTCTCAATGGAGGTCTTGCATATGCACAACCCGCCTGCGGGGAGCAGTATTACTTGCCGATGTTATAGAATATGGTTAGAGGTGCAACAAGTTTTGAGGATTTGTGTACTGTTAATGGATTGTTGAACCAACTTTTAAAGCAACATGCACTTCACTTGGTCTTTTGGATGATGACAATGAATGGACAATGGCAATAACTGAAGCATCATATTGGTCTAGTGCAGCAGAACTAAGATTATTGTTTGCAGTGTACTTAATTATTGTGAAGTGATTCATCCAAAAAACCTATGGAAAAAGCATTGGAAAGTTCTAACTGAAGACTACCAGTACTGACTTGAAAAAAGAAACCCCAACACTCACATAGATCTGACTCATCAGCAAATACAAAATCAAGGTTTGACTGACATGGAGGAAATTCTGTCACATAATGGCCAAAGTCTAAAAAATTATCCACCAATGCCAATTCCAAACATCCATGATGATGTTGTGGTGCATAATCAGTTAATATATGATGAGCTAAATTATGACAACAAAACTCTTGCAACTGAATTAAATGAATTGGAAATTGGCCTCAATGCTGATCAACGAAAACCATATTTAGCAATACTGAATTCATGTGAAAAGCAATTGGGAGACCTTTTCTTTGTTTATGGTGGTGGAGGAACTGGAAAAACATATCTTTGGAGAACATTGATTACACGCCTCCGTAGTGAGAATAGGCCTTGACGGTCTTATAAAAGCAATTTACCCACAAATCCATATCAATTTTGGATATATTTCATATCTGCAGGAAAGAGCAATCTTGGCACCAACAAATGAACAAGTATCGGCTATAAATGATCGGATACTCTCTTCCCTACCAGGAGATTTATGTACGTATTTAAGTGCAGATATATAACTCTCAGTTTCTACATGAGCACAAAAGAATGAATTACTCTATACAACATAATTTCTTAATTGTTTGACCACTTTTGGCCTCCCAAACCATTCTTTGATGCTGAAAATAGGTGCTCCTGTCATCCTTCTTTGAAACATCGACCAAAGTTCTGGATTATGCAGTGGGACATGTCTGATCATTACAAGACTGGCTTCAAAAGTTATTGAAGCGAGGATCATACCTGGATCCCATATAGCATCCTATTGTTGTTGTCCCCAGAATTAAAATGTTAACGGACAACGGCGAATTTCCTTTTGTTATGAACCGTACCCAGTTCCCCCTTAGGCTCGCTTTTGCCATGACAATTAATAAAAGCCAGGGACAAACATTACAACATGTAGGAATTTTCCTATGCACACCCATCTTCTGCCATGGACAACTTTATGTTGCTGTTTCCATAGCAACATCACATCATTCCTGTTAGGAGAACAAACTGATATATCACCTAATTACATAGCAAATATAGTGTATAAAGAGGTTTTACAAGCTTTCATGGATCAATCAAAATTAGATGTGGTACAGATTGTTGTTGGTTATTTTCCTATGTGATGTTTTTCAGTATTGCTTTTGTTCAGTTTACATATATTGCATTTTCTGACACATGTTTTCATAATGCTATTTGGTAAACAAAGATTATACATATAAACAATTGATAAATATGCTATCATAGCTATTAGTTTACAATTCTGCATTATTACATTACATTTTCCTATCGATTTATGAATAAAATGACACTTCTCACCCGTATTTTGGTCAAGAGTTCAAGGGTACAGGGGTAATAAGAGCTTAATTATACCCATTTAGATAATTAATTCGGATTTCTTGGACGCCAAGCTAAAGAGCTTCACCTTGCTTTCCCGTAGTTGAAGTTGTATCTAGAGAAATATATGTCCACACATTTTAAAACCTAATACATACAGAAGGTGTAAGAAGCTAGACGAACCACGTGACCAAAATTCAGGGCAATTGACCCTAATTTTGCCGCGTTTTCTCCTAGATTCCGTGACATTTTGGTGGGCCCACACGTCGATGTTCAATGCATGGCCTCATCTCGCCTTCTAGATCCTTCCTATGCCTATAAATATTGCAAATTTGAACCAGAAACAAGGAGAGAGAGCTGTAAGCTAGGGTATTCTCTCACTTAGTGTAGGTTAGTGTAGTGTTCTTCTTCTTCTTTTCTTATATTTTCTTTTTATTTAGATCATATATTAGGGCAGAGCTTGATTCAAGAGGGAAAGAGAGAGATTGATGTAATAGATAGTAACAATTTATGAAAGTTGTCTCCTTTCCGTCATGGTTTCTTCTCTAACCTCTAACATGACTAGCTAATTTTTATTTCACGGCAATCTAACTATTAACTACTAATCATCTAACCTTTTACTTGATAGTTCACATGAATTTAATAGCCTCTACAAGGCCTTACTCTTGCAAGAGCCATTGATGGTTCATGATGATGGATTCTAACATCTAATTTGCTAACCTGCTAACAAGTTAACTCTCTTATTTCATTCTTTTTTCTAATAGATTTGATGATCTAATATTTTTATTAGCTTGCTCTTGCCTCTTGATGCAATTTTGAATGTGAAGAACCATTTCATGTGTAATGCTTTGTAATGCTCTTGAAGTCAAGGATTAGTGATGATCAAGGATCCGTGTGAGACAATTATCACTAAGAGGTTAGCATGATTAGTGGAGCACTTAGTAGTTAGTAGGTATGAGTTTTCTTCTTTTTACTTGTTTTAAAAATCAATTTCAAAACTCTTTATTCATTTTTCAATTGTGGTTTTCCGCTCCTCCTTAGTTCACCATTATTTTCATCTTCTTCACCACAAATTCTTTTTCATTTTCCAACTCACTTTATCACACTTTCACTTTGTGTTTTACTTGTTTCTTTATTTTACTTTACTTCTATTTTCTTGTTTTGTTTTACCGATTTCACAACCACTTCTCCATTGTTTTCACTTCGCCGATTTCATCACCTTCTCCACCTATCACTTCTAATTTTCTTTTTCTTTTCTCTTTCTTTAATAAAGAAGAACTTGTTAATAGCTGACGTGAATGACCGTTAATGCTTCTATCGCCTCCCGTCCCTGTGGTTCGACCCGTTAAGCCAATGCTATAACGAAAGTATCGAGGGAACATTAGCGCACACACTTTTACATTGATTTCAAAAATACATGTTTTCAAGTGCTTGTTTTATCCCGATCACATGGTTTCAATTTTTATCAAATTTAACACTATTTGTTCCATACAGGATAAGCCAACAACTACAAGGAAGTCAGCTTCAGATAAAGAGAAGTCCATAAAAAAAGATGATGTTCTAGCTAAGCTAAGTGATAGTGACGAAGTCATATCATACAAAGTCAAACTAGTAAAGGATCACCATGGTCAGGAGAATCTGAACATCACCAAAATGACAATGATTGAAAAAAGGCTAAGCCAAATACACCATTAAAACTAGTGCAGATTGTTTAAAAATTATTGAAGACTAAGCCTCAGGCACAGGCCTCATGCTAAACATGAGGGTCGCGTTTCAACCCAAACGCAGACCTCGCATTCTTTGTCAAATGTAGAGGTCGCGTTCCACGCGGACCTCAGCATGTCCAGCATTTCATCTTAGACGCGAACCTCAGCATGTCCAGCGTCACTGCAAACGTGGACCTCGCGTTCAACTGCCAACGTGGATCTCAACCAAAGTCGCATTCCAACCTCAAACGCGAACTTCATCAACAACACGACGCGAGGATTGCGTTCTGTGCCAAACACGATGGTCGTGCTGTTCTTCAATACGTAGACCTCAGGGTGGCGTTTCAACATCAAAATGCAAGCATGCGTAGTTTCGCGTTTCAACTTCAATGCAAGCCTATGAGCTCTGTGTTCCAACACAGAGCCAGCCTGTGGCTCCGCGTCTCAACATCAGAGCAAGATTCACGTCCAACATGAGACCAACATTTCTGCTGTAACTGACAACCGCGAACTTGGTCAGTTACACGCCATTTTCTCTCCACATAATGGGGAATAACTTCCTATTATGGAGAGATTTAAGGGGTTGGTTACACCCCTCCCATTGTGGAGAGATTTGAGGGGTTGGTTACACCTCAGAATCCTCTATAAATAGCTATGAATAGCTATGGGAAAAGGGGAAGTTCTAGAGGAGGAACCCAAGAAGCCATAGTTCAAAGGAGGAGAATCCCTAAAAAGGCACACTTGAGGCTTAATACTTGAAGCTGGATAAATATATATGACTGAACCTTAAGTATAAGACTGTTGAAAGAGAATACTCAATATAAACTTACTGAGTTCAAGTTCTATAATCTCTTTGAGATTTTAGTCACTGATTAAGATTTTATACTTTATCAGTGTGCTTCCAACGAGAGTAAGAAGATCTGAAAATCAAACTTCCGGTTCGGCTCATCAACGGGGAATAAGAATACTCTCCACCGCTACACGAAGAACCTAACATTAAACAAAGAGGAGATCTAACCATTCATTCCTCTTTTGTAATCAGATTATTGATCCATTGTAATTTTCTTTACAATCAAAATTTTACACGCTTTTAATTTTTCTGAGAAACAACTAGATGCCGGTGATTTTATACCTTCAACCTACCATTGTAACATTCATTGTTCTTCTGTTGAGATTGTCCTTAATAACACTTCTTTCATCGAATAGATCCCCAAGAAGAGTAAGGGACATAATAATTGAAAAAAAAAAGCACTCGAAATCCCTTCAATGGCAGTAAAGAAGGAGAAAAAACATAAGCACAAAAACGTAAAAGAGTAACTGAGAGATCACAAGAATTGCCAGGTAGACAGCCTGAAAACACCGAAGAAGTGAAAGCAAACACAGCGACTCAAATGATAATTTTGAGCGAATTCAAAGAAATGACAAATCCTGCAGATAGTTGCAACACCTACTTACGTGTCCTCCGATCATGGTTTGGCTTGCTCTATGGTTCAGATAGCTTGCCCTCAATGGCGTTCCTTGCACTTGATTAAGAATGTACATTCACAACTTTCATCTCCCTTATATATATATTTTTCCTTTATAAAAGAACTTTAAAAAAATGTGTTCTTCTTGCAGTACTCATTCATCCCTCCACAGAACATGTTTCAACATATACAAAGAAGTATCCCCCATCTTTTTTTATGCATGGGCCACCAGTAAACAAATTAAAAGCATATGATTATCTTCTATTCTGTAGGGGGAGAGAGAGGGAATGAAAGCTTGGTGAAGCTTGTGGAATCTAACTTGAATTCGGACTTCGTTTCTGAAAAGGAGTCGGATCCAATTAGAGTTTCTTAACAGGTGAATTGCTTCTCCTTTTAGGATTTGGATTCCTTTTAGGATTTAGATTCCTTTTCTGAGTTGGGATCAAATTCAATTGGGGTTTCCTAAATCTCTAGGACGGCTATAAATAAGGGTTGGAGCCCTCATGTATTGTATCCCTGAAAGTTCCCTCAAGTATCCTTCTGTATTAGTTTGTATTGATTGTTAAATCAATAAAATCTCTCTCCCTTGCCCCGAGGACGTAGTCAAATTGTCGAACCTCGTTAAATACTGTGTTGATTGCTTTTCTCTATTGTTCTCTGTTCTGGACGTGTTGGGTACATCTTCGGCTGCATCAGTCTCCGCCTGGTTGGTGGATTCCTCAGAGAGGTTGTTGTCCTGCGCATAACAATTGGTATCAGAGCATCTAAGGTTCGGCGTGGGATCGTGTGTTAATTTCAAGGGCATCAGTTGCTGTTTGGCGGAGATCGTGTGTCGATTATGTGTCGATCTCAAACAGCGTGTAGATTGCTCGAGGAATCAATTTAGAGGAGTAGATTGCTTCGGAAACTCTTCGAGAGTTTCGCGTAGAGGTAAAGATTCTGTCTTTATCTAGTTTGTTTTATCTAACTCCGTTTGTTTCCACATTAATTTGAAGAATCAGTTGAGAAGATGGCTGGAGAAGGTACATCCATGAATCCACATCTGCTGAGGATTGATGTGGTGAAGTTCAACGGCACGAATAACTTCGGTATGTGGAGGTGTGAGGTGATGAATGCGCTGACGACATCAAATCTCGAAGACACTCTATGGTTGGAGAAGAAGCGCGCATTAACAACGGAAGAAGATTAGGACAAGATGAACAGAACGGCGTGTGGCTTGATCAAGTCTTGTTTGACACAAGACATCAAATATCATGTGTTGCATGAGACATCTGCGAGGCAGCTGTGGGAGATCCTGAATAAGTATCTGACGAAAAGCATAGAATCGCGGTTGCAGTTGAAAAGTAAGCTTTATAGTTTTTAGATACAAAGAGGTTGCTCCACCAATGAACACTTGAATCGCTATACGAAACTTCTTACAGATCTAGTTAATGTGAATGTGAAGACCAATGAAGAGGATAAGGCGATAATACTATTGAATTCTCTTCCTAGGAAAAAGTATGAGACCTTTACTCTTACATTGATCAATGGAAGAAAATTCCTTAACTACAGTGAGGTGTTTGCTGCTCCTGTGAGTTATGAAGTAAGGAGACATGACCGACTGTCTTCTTCGGGTGACACAACAGCAGAGGCATTGGCGGTAAGAGGCAGGAGTTTTAATAGGAAGGGAAGAGATGACCAGGGAAGATCAAAGTTCAGATCAGGCTTCAGAGATTTGAAGAGGAATCAGTGCGCCTTATGTAAGGAGTTAGGGCACTGGAAAATTGATTGCCCGAAGGTCAAAGGTAAGAAGATGGAGTCAAACACCGAGGCGAATCTCGTACAGGCGGGTGGATCGGATGAAGACTCATCGGTATTCTCTCTCTGTTACTACTCCTACTGTTGATTACTCAGATAGTGCTGAGTGGATCTTAGATACCGGAGCCACCTATCATGTGTGCCCGAATAGGGCATGGTTTTCTAGTTTTGAGAAGCTAGATGGATGTTACACGGTCATAGGCGATGATCATCCGTGTAATATAGAAGGGATGGGTACAATCCGTATCAAGATAGAAGATAGGATAGTATGAGAATTGAAGGAGGTGAGGTATGTACCTCAACTCAAAAGGAATCTTATCTCTGTCGGCGCTTTGGAAGCATTGGGTCTTATAATATCTGTACGAGATGGTGTTCTCAAGATGATCAAAGGCTCGATGGTGGTGATGAAGGTCGTCCGCCGGGACAATCTCTACTACTTGAAGGGTAGTATGGTTACAGGTCAGTGGAGACTTCTAGTTCTTCAGATGATGGTTGCACAAAGGTCTGGCAGGTGAAGGTCGGACATGGAGGTGAAAAGTCTTTGCAATCTCCTGCAAAGAAGGGATCATTAGAAGGTACTGCTACCTGCAACTTGGAAGGTGAACACAACGTCCTGGACAAGAAGAAGGTGAAATTCAGCACCAGTACTCACCGCTCAAAAGGTCTTCTTGATTGTGTTCACGTAAGCGTTTGGGGACCTGCTAAGACTGCATCGCTTGGAGGTCACAGGTACTTTGTCTCTTTTATTGATAATTTATCTAGGCATTGTTGGATATATCCCTTGAGACAAAGGTGTGAAGTCCTAGATATGTTGAAGTGGAAAGGAAGAATGGAGAAGCAGACATGTAGGAAGATCGAGGAGCTACAGATTGATAATGTTAAAAGAGACATGAACCAATTACTACGATTTGGCCAGAACACTGGTATTGGTATTCACTTCACAGAAGGTATACATGGGTTGGCTAAGGAAGTAAACTGTTCCTTGCTGGAGAAGGTTCGGTGTTGTTGTCTAATGCATGATTAGACAAATCGTTTTGGGCTGAAGCGATTGTGTATGCTAGCGATCTCATAAATGGATCGACTGCGATAGGAGGCAAAACTCTATTGAAAATTTGGTATGGGAAAGCTACACAAGATCATAGTTTGCTGCGAGAATTTAGAAGTCTGACCTACTTCAGTGCCAAAGATGGCATGGTGAATCCGCGAGCAAAGAAGTTTGTGTTTTTGGGTGTCAAGAGAAATATGAAAGACTACAGGTTATGGGACCCCGAAAACAAGAAGATCGTGTTGAGTAGACATGTCACGTTTGATGAGACTTCAGTATTGAAGTCTACCGTCTCTCAGCAGGTGGAGAGGACGGAGACCAAGGAAGTATCGCAGCGGGTGGAGGTTGATGCTACTCCATCATCTCCAGTTGGTTCAGTATCAGTGAAGACTTCACCCGCTGCTCCACCTGACCTGTAACTGAACCAAATGGAGATGGTGGAGTAGCATCAACCTCCACCCGCTGCGATACTTCCTTGGTCTCCGTCCTCTCCACCTGCTGAGAGACGGTAGACTTCAACACTGAAGTCTCATCAAACGTGACATGCCTACTCAACACGTTCTTATTTTCGAGGTCCCATAACCTGTAGCCTTTCATATTTCTCTTAACACCCAAAAATACAAACTTCTTTGCTCGCGGATTCACCATGCCATCTTTGACACTGAAGTAGGTCGGACTTCCAAATTCCCGCAGCAAACCATGATCTTGAGCAGCTTTCTCAGACCAATTTTTTAATAGAGTTTTACCTCCTATTGCAGTCGATCAATTTATGAGATGGCTAGCATACACAATCGCCTCAGTCCAAAACGATTTGTCTAATCGTGCATTAGACAACAACCACCGAATCTTCTTCAGCAAGGAACAGTTTATCTCCTTAACCAACCCATGTATACCTTCTGTGAAGTGAGTACCAATACCAGTGTCCTGGCCAAATCGTAGGAATTAGTTCATGTATCTTTTAACATTATCAATCTGTAACTCCTTGATCTTCCTACCTGTCTGCTTCTCCATTTTTCCTTTCCATTTCACCAACATATCTAGAGCTTCACACCTTTGATTCATGGGATATATCCAACAATGCCTAATAAACTATCAATAAAAGAGACAGTACCTGTGACCTCCAAGCGATGCAGTCTTAACAGGTCCCCAAATACTTATGTGAACACAATCAAGAAGACCTTCTGAGCGGTAAGTACTGGTGCTGAATTTCATCTTCTTCTTGTCTAGAACGCTGTGTTCACCCACCAAGTTGCAGGTAGCAACACCTTCCAATGATCACTTCTTTGCAGGAGCATGCAAAGACTTTTCACCTCTATGTCTGACCTTCATCTGCCAGACCTTAGTGCAACCATCATCTGAAGAACTAGAAGTCTCCACCTAACCTGTAACTGTACTACCCTTCAAGTAGTAGAGATTGTTCCGGCGGATGCCTTCATCATCACCATTGAGCCTTTGATCATCTTAAGAATATCATCTCGTGTAGATAGCACAAGACCCAATGCTTTCAAAACGTCAATAGAGATAAGATTTCTTTTGAGTTGAGGTACATACCTCACCTTCTTCAATTCTCGTACTATCCCATCTTTCATGTCGATACGGACTGTACCCATCCCTTCTATATTACATGGATGTTCATCACTCATGACTGTGTAACATCCATCTAGCTTCTCAAAACTAAAAAAATCAGACCCTGTTTGGGCATACATGATAGGTAGATCAGGTATCTAAGATCCACTCAGTATTATCTAAGTAATCAACAGTAGTAGTAGTAACAGAGAGAGAATACCGATGAGTCTGAATCCGATCCATCCGCCTGTGCGAGATTCGCCTCGGTGTTTGACTCCATCTTCTTACCTTTGGCCTTCGGGCAATCAACTTTCCAGTGCCTTAGCTCCTTACATAAGGCGCGCTGATTCCTCTTCGATTTCTGAAGCCTGATCTGAACTTTGATCTTCCCTGGTCATCTCTTCCCTTCCTATTGGAACTCCTACATCTTACCGCCAATGCCTCTGCTATTGTGTTCCCCGAAGAAGACAGTTAGTCCTGTCTCCTTACTTCATAACTCACAAGAGCAGCAGATACCTCAACATAGTTAAGGAATTTTCTACCATTAATCAATATAAGAGTAAATGTCTCATACTCATCAACAGAAAGAGAGTTCAAAAGAATTATCGCCTTATCCTCTTCATCGATCTCCACATCCACATTAATTAGATATGTAAGAAACTTCGTGTAGCGATTCAAGTGTTCATTGATGGAGCATCCTCTTTGAATCTAAAAACTATAAAACTTACTCTTCAACTGCAACCGCGATTCTATGCTTTTCGTTAGATACTTCTTCTCTAGGATCTCCCACAGCTGCCTTGCAGATGTCTCATGCAACACATGATACTTGATGTCTTGTGTCAAACAAGACCTGATCAATACACACGCTGTATGTTCATCTTGTCCCAGTCTTCTTCAGTTGTTGATGCGCGCTTCTTCTGCAACCGTAGAGTGTCTTCGAGGTTTAATATCGTTAGCGCATCCATCACCTCACACCTCCACATACCAAAGTTGTTCGTGCTGTTTAACTTCACCTCATCGATCCTCATCGGATGTGGATTCACGGATTTCTCCGATGTACTTTCTCCAGCCATCTTCTCAACTGATTCCTCATAACAATGTGAAAATAAATGGAGTTAGATAAAACAAACTAGATAAAGACAAGATCTTTACCTCCACGCGAAACCCTCGAAGAGCTTCCGAAGCAATTTACTCCAAATTGATTCCTCGAGCAATATACACGTTGTTTTAAGATCGACACACGATCCGACAAACAGTCCCAACGCCGCTTCGAGATCGACACACGATCTCCGCCAGACAGCAACTGATGCTCTTGGAATCAACACACGATCCAACGCCAAACCTGGGATGCTCTGATATCACTTGTTGCGCCTGCGCTCTCAACAACCTCTCTGAGAAATCCGCCAAACGGAGACTGATGCAGCTGGAGATGTAACCAACACGATAAGAACAAAGAACAATAGTGAAAAGCAATCAACACAACATTTAACGAGGTTCGGCAACGTGCGTACATCATTGGGTCAAGGGGGAGAGATTTTATTAATTCAACAATCAATACAAACTAATACAGAGGGATACTTGAGGGAACTTTCAGGGATACAATACATGAGGGCTCTAGCCCTTATTTATAGCCACAGAGTCCTAGGGTTTTAGGAAACCCCGATTGGATTTGATCCCAAACAGAAAAGGAATCTGAATCCAAAAAGGAAAGCCAAAACGCGTCTGTCGGTTGACCGGCCGGTCGATCGACCCATGTCCACGGTCAACCGGCCCGGTCGACCGGACCCAACCGAGAGCAGCTTGCTTTCAGTCGATCGACCGGGCGGTCGACTGTTCCATGCCACGGTCGTCCGGGCGGTCGACTGGCATTTTCCTGTACACGTGGTCTATCGTATGATCGACCGGCCTTCTCCACCGGTCGACCGGGAGCTAACCTGGCCTGCTTCAACGCGTCGTCTTGCTCCTTTGTCTTCCGATCTCTGTGCTACCTTCTTCCATTTCCTCTATCTTCTCTCTCCCTACAACAAGCTGCAATGCATTTGAATAGTTCACATGCGCCTTCACCTCACTTCACTGAAGTTTACTACAATAAAGAACCACACGCCATCACAGTTGAACAATTTCTACACCATGCACAGGAATCGCCACCTTATGGACTGTAAGGAAGAAAATCAATTTGGCAACTTAGGTAAATACCTGACACTGTGCTATAACTCTAAAAAAAAAAATTACAACTCTCTCAAAATTCTAAAAAAAATAAAGAGAAAAAACAAAAGAGGAGGCAAACAAAACAAATATACTGCACAACACTAAAAACAAGCAGCTCTATTCATATTCATACTAAATTGCATCTACTCTTCTTTTCCTTCTTGCAACAGCCAATATACATTATGAAAACAACAATTGTTCGCATCTTCAGTGAGATGCATACTTACCGTTTTCTGTGCTTCCTTCTCAAACGGTATACCAACCCCAGAAAGTGATCACCATGGGTGGTGTCCAAGCACTAGATGCAACAACACCAGTGGAAAAACCACACAAAGGTAATAAATTTTCCTATTCATATCCTAATAGTTCCAAATCATTCGTTCAACCATAAATTCTTTTCATTATATGCTAAAAAATAGGTACAAGATTCGGCTTGAAGCCAGAGACCATGCATCAAGAGTCTACTTGACTCTTTTTGACAAACCTGCACAAGATCTCCTCCAAATTCCAGCTACAAAACTTGAGCACATAAAATCCAAGGTGAATAAATTTACTATACATTCTCATCTAATACATACTACACAATACACAAACTAATATCTTTGTGTGATGGACTCCAAAATACAAGCTCTGTTCAACAAGGTAGCGAACAGAACATGCAAATGGAAGGAGAGGCAGTGGAAACTATACTGTAAACAGTATTGACTGGTTCCCAAGAGCTTTTACTCCTCTCCAACCATTACCACTTGGGATTGTTCCAAGCACAAGCAGTGATGATCAATCTACAGCAGTATAAGGCTCAAGCACTACAGCTGATAGCTCTTCAAACTCCATTTAATCTTCTCTTCTGGCAAACAAAATCATTTTGGACTGTACATATTTGCAGGCTGCGCACACGCACAATGCCTGCAACCTGTCTTTTGATGCAAAAACATGGAGACAATTAGCAAAACTTTTAGTTAGGTACTTAAAACTTTCTTATATTGCCTGCAGTAGTATCAACTATCTTATATGTAAATTATTATGACCTGCAGCTTCTTAGCAGACCAAGAACTTATTATGTGTGCTGCTTACAACTTATCTACCCTACTGTTTCTGAATGGATTTGAATGTCTTTCTCTGCTGTTCATGTTTTGATCAAAGATTCATATTTCTCTGAAACTATCATTTATCTTGATTTGTATTCAATATTTTCAGGTCCCAGAACCCTGCTAGTATTGATGAGAATGTGAGAAGGACACTCACTTGTTTCAGCAAATGACAGGGATTGTTTTTTGGACCGGTTTTGTCAGAGCAATTATTGAGCTTGTCAAATGAGACCTGTCAGCACAACAAATTTCGTCATAGACATCCGGTCTTAGATCCAGTCAAACCCCTAAGATGCCTAAGTTACACTTACATTAACGACAGTAATTTTCTGGCAAAGATGGGGTTTGCAAAACATACCTGTTTCTGAGAGTTTAGACTATTTATAGGGGATTTAGAGAGACTCAAGAGGTAATGGGGTCGACACGAAAATTTTTTTGTACATGGATAATCGAAATAATACCTAGGTCGTACCTAGGTTGTCAAGTTTACGGTGTGGTTATTTTTGAGTCATGCTTGGGCTCGTCTCAGCTCAGCACGGCACCACCCAGTTAGGGCACGAATGGAGCTCAATTGGGCCGACACGGTGTACTAGCATGATTACATCTATTGATCTCACCCCTTCATCAAAATTAATTTGGATTGATCTCAGAGTGGATTTGGTTGAAAATAGATTACATTGAGGTCATCAGAAATTAGTTTAATTTGTGTATTTTATTGCAATTACTATATATAACTGAATTAAAGGTTTTCAAATAGTTAGAGTTTATGTACTTTATTGTTGATATCTCGAGTTACTAGATTTTAATCTTATTTGTCTTCGTGTATAAATTTTTATGACAAAATTCACTGTTTTAAAAACTAATCAGCCACCAATTCTGTGAAGTATGCACGAACACAAAGTAGTAAGTCCAAATCTGACACGAATTAGGCAACATGATTCAAGTACGAAGGTACTGATCTAGCACGGAACGTGAGATGGATAGCGCGCTAATAGATAGGTGTGTAGATCTAAGCTTTCTTTGGGTTGTGCCTGGACCTAGGTATTTTTACGTGGGCTGTGCCTACACTTGGTTCATGACAAAAGTGATGACCCTTACCAACCCTAGTAGTTGGACTTTCTAAATTTATTCTCAATTAAGGGTCTGTTTGGATTTAAGGAATTGGTGTGAAGTGAGGAAGTAGGAAGTAAGATTTATTTCCTTTAGGAAAAAGGGAAATGAGTAGTAAGTTTTCTGGTGTTTGGATGGTTGTTGGGAAGTGTGGTTTGGAAAATGTTTTGTCGTTTCCGGTGTTTGGATGGTAATGAAAAGTGGAAATGGAAAAGTTGACCACAAAGTTGACCGCAAAATAATATTAAAATAAAAATTAATTAAGAAAAATAAAAAATAGATTGTAATTAGAATGCAAGTGAGATTTACATGACCAAAAAATTAACTGTTTTATGCTAGAACTTATTATAAATGAGATTTACATGACCACAAAATTAACTGTAGCACTCTGGAAGTGAGAAAATGGTTGTGTAAAAGAGAGATGAAAAAGGGAAAAGGGGGTTTTCTTATTTTCCTTTTCTGGTGTTTGGATAGATAGGGAAATGAGCAATTATACTTCCCCACTTCCTCACTTCACTCGGATTCCTTACATCCAAACACGCCCTAAGGGGTTGTTTGTTTCGTCGTAAAATCGTAAAAGTCCGTAATTCGTAAATGACTTACAACTGTTGGCCTAAAGGCCCATCACTCTAGTTTTGATGATGATCAACTCATGTAGTTATAGTACTAATGATCATGTGTTTATCTAGTTTCAGATTTGTGATCAAGATCTTAATAGGTGTATAGCTTCAATAAAGGATTTGAAGTCAAGTTTTGGAGCTAGCACGGTTTGATTCACGAGCCTATGCATCAAGACCATATCAAGTACTCAAGAGGAGTCGAGCTCGTTGGATCGTGTTTGAACCAAGTCAAGAAGATGTGAAGACTTCAAGTGAAGACTTCAAGAAGAAGACTTGGGTTTAGGTTTGTTTTTGTTAAGATTTTGTTTTTAGATAAAATGTAAAGGATAGAATAGTTGGTGGATTGCTCAAGTATTCCATATGCACACACACTATTGATTTAGATTGTTTTCATAAAAGACTTTTTATTTTGGAAAATACCGGTTTGGTTTTTGGTATTTAAGTTTACATGTATTTAATCAAAACCGTTATTTAGAGCTTAATGTCAAAAACATAGATATTTCACCATATATGTGTAGTGGATCATATCCATACACAATATGCTTTAAAAGTGTTTAAAATATCTTGTTTTTGTATTTGGAGAAGGTTTGGAAAAATAAGTTTTAGAAAAATCATTTTGGAAAAATACAGTTTTTGTTTTGAGTCAAATTTTCAAGTTACAAAAATAGTTTAAATTATTTGTAACATGTCTTGATTTTGTGCAATCATGTTTGTTTATCAAAGTATAACATAGAAACTATTTTTGTAGATTTTTCATGATTTTATGGGATTTTATATGAGCCAAAATAACCTAGTTTTAAGTCCCAGGTTTTTCTGTTCTGGCTTCAGCCGGTCGACCGACCGGTCGACTGAAGTCTGAAGTCGGTCGACCGGGCGGTCGACCGACGTGCACAGACGTGCACGCCAAGTTCTGGCTGGAGGCCGGTCGACCGACCCGGTCGACCGTCCAGAGAGCTCTGCTCTCTGGAAAGGCCCCGGTCGACCGGGCGGTCGACCGGATAGAGAACAGTGCTCTCTGTATCCAAGCCACGGTCGACCGGCCGGTCGAACGCTGCCCCAACGGTCAGAAAAATGACCGTTGGCAGTCGACCGGGCGGTCGACCGTCAGGCCACCTGGATCCCAACGGCTAGTTTTTCTAGCCCTATAAATTTGGGGGTTGTTTTCTCTAAGATTTTTAAGTGGATTTTTCACCAGTTTTCCCAACTCTTTTAAGAGGTTTTCTCCGCTTACATTTAAGCAAATATTTCCAATCAAAAGGGGAGTTTTATCAAGAGTGTTTTAAAGTGATTTTCTTGAGTTTTCCTCCACCATCTCTTTCCTTGTTTTCTCACACAACACTTGAGCCATCCAATGCTATATCTACCCATAGGGATTTGTTGTGAGAGGATTTTAGGTGATCAAGAGTTGTGATCACCAAAGTTCATCTTTGTTCTTTGAGGAGGCGGACGAGTGCGTTCGCGGTGTTTCGAGTTCGAGTGCGAACTTGTTGTTTGAGGTGCGGTCTCGGCAAGCTAGTGGGCTTGCGGTGTGTACGGGACTAGAGAGTCCAAGAATTCTAGTGGGAACTCCTTATAGGTGTTGCGGCACCGAGTGATCCGGTGGGATCGATTATAGTGGAAATCCTTCGTAGTGTCCAAGGCGGGGATGTAGAGTAAGTGTGCTCGAACCTCGAAACAAATCTCCCGTGTTTGCGATTGCTCACTCTCTCTCTCTCTCTTACTTGTTTATATCTTGCATGCTCATATTGTCTTTATCTTTATATGCTTGATATGCACATTGTGCTTAATTGTTATATACTTGGGGATTATTTGCTAACACTTGTATTTAACCAAGAGAGCCAACGCGACACCTCAACTCTTATCTAGAGGAATCTTGAGGAGTTATTCCAGAACCCTTCACGGGGAATTCGGCTACACTCTTGTGTTATACGTGGTGTTTAGTTTAAGAAGTTTAATTTGCATCATAATTGTTTTAATTCCGCATTTAGTGACCATTAGATTAGCCATCACCTATTCACCCCCCTCTAGGTGATTTTACAACAACCCAATTACAACTACGACGTTTGTTTGGATCGTAATTCATAAAAGTCTTATGCAACCCAACTACCACTTACTTGCAACCCAATTACCACTAACTTACACCCCAGTTACAGTTAATTTTGTGGTCATGCAAATTTGTATTATTTTTTATGTTAATATTAATTTTTTTTAAGATTTAGCATTTTTAATATTTATTTGCAATATTAAAACTTTTTAAATCACCAAATAGTTAATTTTGTTGTCAATTTTTTCACTTACGACTTACACATTATGACAACCAAACACCGTAAAACACAATACATTTTCCCACTTACAACTTTATATTACCAACCAAATACCGTAAAACTTATATGCATGTAACTCATTTACAACTGTAAAAGACTTTATCAATTACGACTTACGAATTACAACTAATTACGACAATCAAACAGACCCTAAATAGGAGTTTTGGAATGGTTATTTGACCTATGGGTTTGGCTCCAAAGGTTCGGAGTGGGCATTGGGCCCATAGCTGAAAGATAAAGGATTATCATCACTAGGTTTCTGGCACGTGCAAATGTATGTGACACAAGAATGAAAATATACTTCTCTCAAAAAGAATAAAAAAAAAAATTCATATGAAGTTTTAGATTTTGATAATCCGATTTTCTTTCAAAATGTGTAACTAAATTAGGATGCAAATTACGGTTATTCATTATTCAATCGATACTATTTTTAATGAAAAAACTTTAAGAAGAATCAATTCGTACAACTGCCCTAGTCATCCTCGTCTCTCACTACTCCTCAACTGAATTATCACATTCAATTTAGACAGAAATATAATTATTCCTATTAAACATGCGTGTGTATTACATGTGTCTGAAATCTAATTTATTTGTTGGTTGCAATATTCTCAGTAAAATGAACTTTTTAATATCTTTATAAGTTAGTCATTTTCAATTATTTGTTTCTTATCAAATCACTCTGAAAGCGCGTAAAATATGTCTTGACACACCATTAAACATGCAGAATTGGAAAAAAAAATAAAATAAATATAAAATTAAGATGAAAAAGGCATATTAAGGTGTTGTATTTCTTCTCAAACATAGTGACATATTTACAAAAGTATAAATATTAACCTTTAAGGAAATAAAATGCGCGCGGAAAATTAATATCTATAAAATAGAGGGAAAAAATATATTCAAAGAATTATATTTGAAAATAATAAAAATTCAAACTCATAGATAACTATGTATGCAAGTTAGTAGGTTAGGATTATGAAGTATATACACTATTTAAAATGTGAAATAAAATAATTTCTTTCACGTGCTAAGTTGTTGCAAAATCATTAAAGAAGTTTATAAAACCTTTAAGAATACTCATGAAAAAAAGTGTTACAAAGCATTTAAGATTTCTTTATGGAAATTTTATATTCTTTTTTTTATTCGTAACTGTTACGATTTGTGCAAACAAAAAGTCTCACATTGGCTAGACAAGGGGATAGTCTTGAGTATATAAGGATTTGGACCGCTTCACCTAAAAGGCTAGTCGTTTGGAATGGTGCCTAAAGTCCTTACAAATGGTCTCATAGTCATGCCCCAAACTTAGTCATGTGTGGAAGATCCCCAAGAGTGCAAAAGGCACAGATGTAATGAAAAGTACAGTGCAGTGCAGCGCAACGAAAATGGCGCAGGCGCATGCACAGATGCAGCGGAAAGATACAATGCAGCGTAGCGCAGCGAAAAAAATGTGCATGTCTGAACTCTTTGTTTGATGGAGGATTGTTAAGATTTGTGCAAACAAATAGTCTCACATTGGCTAGACAAGGAGATGATCTTGGACATATAAGAATTTGAGCTACTCCACCTAGAAAGCTAATCTTTTGAGATGGTGCCCCATAAGGATTTGAACTACCCACCTAGAAGGCTCCGATAGATTGTTAGGATTATGACGTGAATACGTCGTGAAGGTTGATTAATATTAGATCTGACAGTTTCTTTTTTTGGATCTGTTTTGAGTCCGAGTTGGATTCAAGTTCCTTTATTCTGATTGATGGAGTTTGTTTAAGACTAAGAAAGTTCTATGGTATATAAATAACCCCTTAGAGATGGCTTTCAATGTATTTTAAGAGAATCCAATGAATTTGTAATTCTTAAGGGTGTAATTTATCTAAGTGAGAGATTCGTGAGAGAAGCTTAACCACAAGGGTTCACAATTCTTGGCGACCATCAAGGGTTTGTAATCTTCTCAGTGTGAGGTGTAAGTAATTTTTATTGTACTCCCCTAAAGTTTTAATTAAGTTTCTCCTTCTTTCTCCCATGGATGTACATACAATCTTTTTGATCAGTGAAACCACATTATATTATTTGTTAGCTTTCTATCTACTCTGGAATATCTTCTTCTTCTCTTCTTCACATTGATCCTGCGGTTTATTTCGCTGCGTCGCCCTAATCGATATGGTCATGGGGGCGTCCGCAACAATTGGTATCAGAGCAAGGTAACTTGAAGATGTCTGCGATCAAGTTTGATATTCAGAAGTTCAATGATGTCATCAATTTCAGCAGGTGACAGATTAGGATAAACGCCATTCTTACCCAGAGCTGATTGAAGAAATCACTACTCGAGAGGGAGAAAAAGCCTCAAGACATGAAGGAAGAAATTTGACAGAAATTGGATGAGAAAGCCTTAACAGCTATTCATCTTTACTTGGCAGACGAAGTGTTGAATGAGTTTTCTAGAAAACAGCGTCCTCACTGTAGGAGCGACTTCAAGACCACTATCTGAAAAAGTTATTTGGCGAATCGGTTGATTCTGAAGTAGTGTCTCTTTCTTCTCTGCATGCATGAAGGTACCCCTATCAAGTCTTATATTGCAGAATTTTTCTCTATTATCAATAATCTAGATAAGATAGAGGTTAAGATAGAAAATGGGGATCAAATACTTCTATAACTGTGTTCTTTACCTTCTTCGTGTAAGAGCTTTAGGGAGGTTATCATCTATGGAGGCAAGTCAACAATTAAGGTCAATGAGGTCAAGAAGCATCTGCTCAATAAGGAGAAAATTGATACCCAGTTGACCAGTGAATTTTATCATGATGATTCCTAGCAAGTTCATTATTCAAGGGAGAAGAGTAATAATAGAAGTTCCACGGCTAACTTAAAACAAAAGAATTTGACATGCAACTATTATCACAAGAAGGGGCACATTAGATCTGAGTGTTAGTTTCGAATGAAGAAACAACCAGATGCTAATGTTACTGAACTGGTTGGGAGAGATGAAGAACAGTGCGACGTTCTATCTGTTAAAGACAGATTAGTTGGTAACAAAAATAGATGGGTCATAGATTCTGAATGTTCACAGCATATCAGTTCCAATAGGAGGATGTTCTTTTCATACACTTTGGTCAAGGGGGAGAAGTCTTCATGGGAAATTCTGCTACAAGAAAGGTTATTGACGAAGGAGCAATTCAGTTTCGGTCTCAGGATTGATGCATCACTACTCTTCAAGGCGTTCATCATGTTCCTGATTCAAGGTATAATCTCATCTCTCTTGGAGCCCTACATAGAGAAAGGTTCTGTTTCAGTTCGAAAGGTCATCTTATGGAAGTTTTCAAAGAGGCCCATGTGATGTTTCAAGCCGAACGTGTCGACAATGTGTATATGTTATAAAATTCAGAAGTTGCAGTTAGTGGATTGCAGTTATCCTCGGCTTCAGAAGCGGTGGTTGTGGAACAATCGGATACTACGATGGATTCGAGTTCGGATATTCAGTTGTACCCTAAAGGGAGATTGGAATTAGGCGCGCAACAAGGTAGTCCAGATCGTTACTCCTATGGTGGAGTAAATTCTTATAAATTCTGTGTGGATTAAGGAGATCGTAAGGGGATAAAGTTCAGATTGGGCCTAAACTTATTAGACCTAATCAAGTTGTGAACCCCATGAGAGGGTTATGAAGAAGAGGGAGTGAGATAAGATGAGGTCAAGTTTGTTCAATTGTACGTGGATGCGAGCACATGAAGCATGGTGGCTATTCTCGGACTTGGACGTATTCAAGTCAAGGGGGAGATTGTTAGGATTATGACGTAAATATGTCATGAATGTTGATTAATGTCGGATCTGACAATATCCTTTTCTAGATCTATTTTGAGTCCGAGTTGGATTCAAGTTTTCTTTATTCTGATTGATGGAGTTTGTTTAGGACTAGGAGAGTTCTATGGTTTATAAATATCCGCTTAGAGATGGCCTTCAATGCATTCCAAGAGACTCCAATGAATTTGTAATTCCTAAGAGTGTAATTCATCTAGGTGAGAAATTCTTGAGAGAAGCTTAGCCATAAAAGTTCCTTGTTCTTGACGACCATTAAGAGCTTGTAATCTTCTCAGCGTGAGGTGTAAATAATTCTTATTATACTCTCCCAAAGTTTTAGTAAAGTTTCCCCTCCTTCTTTCATGGACGTACACACGATCTGTTTGATTGGTGGAATCACGTTATATCGTGTGCTGACTTTCTATCTACTTTGGAATATCTTCTTCACGTTGCCTTACTAGATTCTGTACTTTGTTTCCGTTACGCCGCCCTAGTCGATCCGATCGTGGGGGCGTCTGACCCCTGAAATCTCAAAAATAACCCAATCTCAAATCTGACACACTTCAATTTCTTATTTAAATTATAGGTTTCAAATATATTATGCACAAGTTTACAGAGATTAGAATAGGGAATAAGATATGAAAATATGTGTCATCTTTCAGGCACCCTTAAGTGCATCAACATAAATTTGATATATGTTTTCAAAGAGAAATAGATAAAAGCATAGTAATATTGTTTTCTACATAACACATGCATAAATATTGTTTGTACGGCTATAGTGTACAAACTCATTTCACTCCCACTGCAATTGTTGAGTTCAAAATATTGCAAAGTATCATGATATAAATTTGGGGCCAGTTGTTTCGCGTAAAACTCCGTAATTCGTAAATGATTTACTACCCAGTTACAACTACGGTGTTTGTTTGGACCGTAATTCGTAAAAGACTTACGTAACTCAACTAACACTCACTTGCAACCCAGTTACCACTCACTTACAGCTCAGTTATAGTTAATTTTGTGGTCATACAAATTTGTAATATTTTTTATATTAATATTAAATTTTTTTAATATTTAACTTTTTTAATATTTATTTGCAGTATTAAAACTTTTAAAATCACCAAATAGTTAATTTTGTGATCAATTTTTTCACTTACGACTTATACATTACGACAACCAAACATCTAAAGTACAATACACTTTCTCACTTTATAATTTTTTATTACCAACCAAACACCGTAAAATTTACATACATGTAACTCATTTACAATTGTAAAAGACTTTACCAATTATAACTACGAATTACGACCAGTTACGACAATCAAACAGACCCAAAGTGAAGAAGCTGTGAAAGCCTGTAAATGTAAATATCCTATAAATTCTCCTTCCTGTCTCCTTAATTGTAGGTCGCCACGGCCGGCCACAAACCAACTCGCGTTATGTATGGAAAATGGACAAACGTTGACCAGTTTATAGGGCCTGGACCTAGCCCAACATGGGATAGGGCCCACACGACACCCAGTTTCTAAAAACTAAGGGAACCCGCATAATATGACTTGCGTGGTTTATGTACTTGACTTTCGATTGAAGAAGGTGATTCTCTTCTGCTGAAATTAGTGGGCTTGATTTTCTCTTCGGCGTGTTTGACTTCACAGAGGGCCTGTTTGGTTAGGAGTGGAAGTAAGAAAGTGAAGAAGTGAGGAAGTGATAATAGTTCCCTTTGAAACTTGGGAATTGGTTAGTAAGTTTTCCGGTATTTAAATGTTGTTGGGAAGTGTGATTAGGAAAATGTTGTCTTTTTCAGTGTTTGGATAGTAATGTGAAAGTGAAAGTGGAAAAGTTGACCACAAAGTTGACCGCAAAATATTATAAAAATAAAAATTAATTAAGAAAAATAAAAAATGGACTGTAATTAGAATGCAAGTGAGATTTACATGATCAAAAAATTAACTGTTTTGTGTTACAACTTATTAAAATGAGATTTACATGACCACAAAATTAACTGTAGCACTCTGAAAATGAGGAAATTGTTGTGTAAAAGAGAAAAGAGAAAAGGAAATGGGTTTTCTTATTTCCTTATCCGGTGTTTGGATAGATAGGAAAGTGAGCAACTATACTTCCCCATATCCTTACCTCCGCTCAAACCAAACACCCCCAAAAGTGAAAGGAAAATGAAAAGTGGGAGGGAAGTGAGAAGCGAAAAAACACATTTTCCACTTCACTTGTTTGTTTTGAGCCAGAAATGAAGAATGAGAAAACTCATTTTTTTTTCTTTTTTTCTTTTTACAACTTCTTTTTACACTACCATTTTTCACTTTTAGGGTGCTACAATTAATTTTATAGTCATACAAATCTCACATGTAATAGGTTGTATTTTAATCCATTAAATTTTGTTGTCGTATAAATCTCACTCGTTATTTCAAAAATAATATTTAATTTAATATTATTTTGTGTCAAATTTTCCACTTCCCCTTCCACGTTACTAACCAAACACCGAAAAACAAATATATTTTTACAAATATTAAAAAATTTATTTTCACAAATCTCTATTTCCCATTACACTTTTACATTTCTCACTCTCACTTTCCACTTATCATTTTCCTCCCATTTTTTGTGAATTTTGAGACGCCCTTCATCCTCTTCCACTTCGGTCAAGAGGCGGAGAAACAGAGGCAACTGTCCACCTTAAAATTTTAAAAACTCCTTCTATCTATTTTTAATATCCACACAGTCTCACTACATCTCTTGTCGTTGCCTTTCTCAGCAAATGCAAGCTCGAAGGAGTTAGTTAACCATGCCAAGATAAATGAGAAATATTTTCCATATCCACTTTTTTGCTTGCCCATCGGCATTCTCAACACCTAGAGCAAATAAAATTCATATTATTTCGATATATAATATTCGGAGCATGGGCGGACCCATTAGTGGGCTGGGCCGGGCTACAGCCCGGCCCATTTTTTATATATAGGCGTCAACCCATTTTTATTTTTTTATTTTTTATATATTGTGTTACACCCCTTTCTATATTGGTTTTTTTTAGCAAATTTATTCCTAGTTCCACTCTTGATTTAGTGGAGAATACTGTTTTATTCTTTTGATAAATTCATATAATTCATAAGTATATGTTATAAAAATTGCAGCTCACCCAAATTTTTTTTCCGGTTCCGCCCCTGATTCGGAGCGGATTTTATTCGGCATGCCAGTGAGTAAGCCCATGCCTGTATGAAAATTATTTTCCAAAATAAATATCGAAAGATGTAAAAGTTAAAACCAAAAAGAAAAAACTATTATTTGTAAAAGAAGTGAAGAAGAAGGGGTGAAGAGTAAATGAGCTGAATTCAGGGGGCGAGTGTATTAATAGCCAAGTGGGTGCAATCAAGAAGGAAGACAAGAAAGGGAGGTGGCTTGGGAAAATGCAGACCCAACGGAAACTGGCTTCGATCCAGCAGCCACCGCACATTGCAGCCAATGATCTTTTACTGTTTACTGCAGATCGGAGGCAAGTCAATATGTGGGACCCGTCGAATGCTGACTTACGTCAAACAGTAAACAGTGCCATTAAAACCGGGCCCCACACGGACTCCTAGTTACCATGTTTTCTTTCCTTTTTAAGAAGGCCATGGTGCGCTGCACAGAGAGAGAGGCAGTGTGGAATTTAAGTAGTCGAGCCTGCGATACTCACACGTCAGGGCACACAGATTAAGACGAAGATTCGCGCGTGTCCATCAGATCGCCCGAAGAGAGTTCAAGAGGCTGAGGTTGGTGGGTGCGAGCAGTTAATAAGCGTGCGAAGGGAAACTTTATTTCAGTAAGTTTTTTTAGATTTTGCTACCAAACATTTTTGAGTTATTAAAGGTGAAAATTTTCACTCTTTCACAAGAGAGCTTGGAATTAGTTATCCTGTTTTCACATGGAGTCAAAAGACAACTAGAGTTATTAGTGACAGAGATTGGATAACTTTCTAGCGTGAATGTAAATGTAATAAAAATTACAACATGAACATACATATAATAATACAAGAGAAGAAAAAAGTAAAAAAATAATATTCCACTAAGTAAAACTTGGACTTGTGATATTCAATAACTTAGATTTATAAGTTAATAAGTTATAAGTTAATGCTTGAGCTAGAACGCAAAAATATTTTTATGCTAGTAAAATAATCTAAAAAAAAGAGACTATATACAAAAAAGTTACAAAATATGTGTGCTATTTTATTATTTATAAAATCTATCAGCCACCTTTTTTTTAAAGAAAGGGTGCATACCCACGTGCCGAGCGCAGAAGCACTACTGAGGGTCGTACACCAATGGGTCGAGCACAGAAGCGCTATTGAGCACGCTTTAAAGCGGTAGAAAAAAAACTTAAGTGCCCTCCGCAATATTAAATTGATAATTGCAATCATGGTCGAATTCCTCACAAAATACCTTATTTCTCAATCTTTATTAAGACTGCGACCATGATTGCAGTCTCACAAAAAATGTCTTATTTCTGAGTGTATCATGCCTGCGACCATAATCGCAGTCCTCTTATTAAGATTGCGACCATGATCGCAGTACTCACAAAAATGCCATGTGTCTTAGTCTTTATAAGGCTCATGATCGCAATCCTCATTATTAAAACTACAACAATGATCATAGTACTTACAAAATTGTCTTATTTTTTAGTCTTTATTAGGATTGCAACCATGATCACAATTCTCACAAAAATGCGTTATTGATCAGTCTACATTAGAACTGCGATCACGATCACGGTCCTCATTCAAACACGGTGTACAAATAATATCGTCCTCGCAACAAAGAACATTAAGGACGCCGATATCCATACCCTATAGCAATAAAAAAAATACAAGTTTAAGACTTCCATAAGTATATATTGCGGGTAGCCATGCATGCATGAACTCTATGAAGACAGCGAATCCTATCGCATTACATTTTAGATGTGTTTATGAGAACTGTGATTAGTCGTGGTCCTCAATGAACAAAGTGTGTGTTGCTGAGGACTGCGATTAGTGTGAGTTTATTGAGGACTGCAATCAATCACGGTCCTCAATAAACACGTATTGAGGCCTCTAACTGATTGCAGTCCTCAATAAAATGTGCACAACTTGAATGTGTTTCGTTAAAATAGTATGATCAAATTTTGGACCTCAAATCAACATGATAGATCACTTGTTGCTGTGAAATCATCAAAAAACAACCTAACTAAAAAACAATAACAACCTAACAATAGACCTACATAAGCGACTTAATAAGAGATGATAAAGATCGCAAAGAAATAACAGATCTCTAAAACAAGCTAAACAAGCTACGTTAAAGAAAAAATTTACAAATTTTTTTTGAAAAAGAATAATAATACAAAGCTCTTCATATTAGAAAGACACATAGATTCTCTCCATGTCGATGAAGACCGGGGCGACGTTGAAGGGAGAGCAACATCAAGGGAAATGGGGAAAGATAAAAAAGAAAATATAAATATAAAAAAATGATAGTTGAGAAGAAACAATTTATGCTGACATGAATGACACTGTAACGAATAAAAATAAAAGGATGAGTTTTTTTTCTTAATTATAAAAAAAAAGTAGGTGATTGTAGCGAATTTTTCCTTCTTTTTCACACTCCTCAAACTTTAGACTAACAATCACTTCCATTAGAATGAATTCCGGCCGCTCACCCAATTTGTTCTCACTAAAATGAAGAGGAAAAAAGCACACATGATTCAACTATACTTGCATATAAAACTGAGCAGCAAAACCTTATTATTGTAGTTATGTACATTAATTTTTTTTTTTTTTTTTTGAAGTAATGTTATATATAACAGTAATGAACAACTAACAAGATCATTTTTATCTCTCTTCATGCTAACTGATGAATGACTTATGCACCCTTGTCCCCAATAGCTACCTTACCTAAAACATTAATGAATGTTTCATTAAAGTGGCATCTATCAAAAAAATTGGAGAACGTGTCTCCAAAGGCATCAAAACCTGAACACTACTCTGGACTTGAACCAGCATTCTGGTCACCAAGTACACTCCTCCCTCAGTTAATTTGATCGCCAAGCTAGCAAACAATCTGGTACCAATGCCAATCCTCAAAAACCTGCAATCTTAACAAGCATATGGTACGATGGATTCAAACCCTAGTCACATTTCCTACACACACTACCCCACATGCCCACATTTACTCCCCCGACCCACCGAACACACACACACACACACACACACACACACACATGTAAAAGAGAAGCATTAATCACAATTCTAACTACCCACCACGCTTCCCCCATCTCTCTCTCTCTCTCTCTCTCTCTCTCTCTTCCCATCTATATCATTATCACCCCCCCACTCCTCTCTTCTCAATTCAATTTCCCCCCTCTCACTATCACTTGCAAACTCTCATGGCCATCTTCATGCTCTTCCTCTTTGCGACCACTTGTCTGCTTCTAGCTGCCTCAGATGCTCAACAAGGAGGTGAAGTGTTTGCACCAAGAGAAGGGAAGAAGGAGCTTGTGCCTGCAATGTTTGTTTTTGGTGACTCACTCATAGACAATGGCAACAACAACAACCTCCCTTCTTTTGCCAAGGCCAACTACTACCCTTATGGCATAGACTTTGATGGGGGCCCAACTGGGAGGTTCTCCAATGGCTACACAATTGTTGATGAAATAGGTAACAAAATATCGTTCATGCTGTGTGCAATTTGTTTTCATGCAAGTTGGTGAATTGATGTTCTCACACACACACACACACACACAGCTAAATGAAAGATGATTTGTGCATGCATGTCAATTTTTCTTGGAATTTTCTCAAAATGTAAACTTTTTATCTAACACAGAAAATAGTTGAAGCAAGGGGATGCTAGGTGTCCAAGAATCTTTTTTCCTATTGTAAATTTATTTGGATGGAAATTAGTTCTTTCACATAAAGTTTTTTCTTGAAAATAGTGCTGATACAACTGCACAATATCATACATTTATTTCCTATGTACGGAGTATATAGTTATTACACTTTATATACAGTGTACGTATGATTTGTTGAACTCTGTTGACCAGCTAGACAAGTCTATAGGCCATACTTTCATCAAATGAAGAATGGTTTGTTTTCTTTTGATGATACTTTATAGTTCTTAATTTCTTCTGCCTTCTAGAATTTCAAGATAAAGATTGATGGTATTCACACACCAGAAATTTAAAATTTTAATGCATAGTGGAATTATTTCTGAAAAAATTTGAATGCATATTGATATTGGAGACCATGCTTGAATTAATATCACCATCTTTCAACTTTTCTCATCAAGACAAGAGATGTTGTAGAGAAATTCTTTTTCCTCCATAAATTTAGTTTCCTTTCTCATCCATATTACATGCAAATATTTCATGGAGAATGGTTATCTTATTTCTGCTGTGGTGACATCACATGAACTTTTCTAGCTAAATTATTGGACTAGTTACTTAGTTTCTAGTCACTTGTTTAAATGTAGTCAGAAGTTGCTAGCTTTCAAGAAGCAGCAGCCTTACTAATTCCTAAATGCTACAGCTTTTATTGTTCTACAACAAGGAGGTTATCTACCCCTAGCAATTTTAAGTCCTTGGCTTGTCTTTTTATCTTGAGCCAAGGAATGGGATTGAACCAATCCCCCTTGCATTAAATCAACTATATACCAACTGATCATATTCTTCATATTTTTGCAGCTGATCTTCTTGGACTACCATTGATTCCACCCTACTCCCAAGCCTCCGGCGATGCCGCGCTCCACGGAGTCAACTATGCCTCGGCCGCTGCCGGAATACTCGATGTCACCGGCAGAAATTTTGTAACACTTTGATCCAATGTTTACTGTTACATCAACATCGTAACACAACAACTTATGCATAACACATTGGTACATCCATTGGCGCAGGTTGGGCGCATACCATTCAACCAACAGATCAAGAACTTCGAGTCGACCCTTGATCAGATCACTGACACCCTCGGTGCTGATGCGGTGGCCAACGCGATCGCGCACTGCATCTTCTTCGTTGGGATGGGGAGCAACGACTACCTCAACAACTACCTCATGCCCAACTACAACACCAGAAATGAGTACAATGGGGAGCAGTTTGCAGACTTTTTGGTTCAGCAGTACGCTCAACAGCTCACTGTAAGCCTGGCACATGAGGAATCAATTTTCCAGGGACAGAATTGATCTTTTCGAAAGGAAAACAATTTTTGCATATCTGTGATATTTTCATTTCTGGTTCCTGCAGAGTCTGTACAATCTTGGAGCCAGGAAATTTGTGATATCAGGCGTTGGATCGATCGCCTGCATACCGAGCATCCTCGCGCAAAACATGTTGAGCCGCTGTTCGCCTGATGTCGACAATCTCGTTAACCCTTTCAACAGCAAGGTCAAGGCAATGGTTAACACACTCAACACCAATCTCCCTGGTTCAAAGTCCATATATGTCGATATCTATCGCATGTTCATGGACATCCTAAACAACCCGAAATCATACGGTGAGTGCTCAGTTTATCCATCTACCTCTGTAAGCGTTTCTTGATCTAGTATTCCTTTCTGGTTACAGGATTTAGTGTAATCGATCGCGCGTGCTGTGGGATCGGTCGAAACAGCGGGCAGATCACTTGTCTTCCCTTTCAGACTCCATGTGCCAACAGAGAAGAGTACGTGTTCTGGGATGCATTTCACCCAACAGCTGCTGTGAATGTGTTACTGGCAAGAAATGCATTCAGTGGCAACACCAATGAGGTGTTCCCCATCAACATACAGCAGCTTGCAAACTTGGACCTCCAACCAAATTGAGTAGTAAGTTAAAGGAATTGAGTAGTAGAAGCACATTAGGATATGAGAATTTAGCTGCTGCAAACTGTTTGGTACTGGACAAGCAAGCAAGGAAGAAGAGCTAATGTTAGTGTAACCTGTGTGTCTTTTGTCACTTTTTTTTTCGAGGATCTATAGTATTGGAGCTACTACTTGGCATTTACGTTAATGGTGGTATTTGAAATTCTGGTCAATGTTTAATACTTGGTCATTGCTTGATCCTTCTCAATTCATAGTCGTGTTGATGTTAATTAGAGTAGATTATGCACACGTGCGTGCAAGTTCGACGGCTTAAGTTGGCTCACTTGTAGTCCAACAAAGCGCTATTTGACCCCTGGATTAGAAAGGTGAATTATGAATATATTTATTCCTAATGTTCACCAAATAAAACCTTTTTGTATCTGTTTGAAGAGGAAAATGCATCTTATTCTTCGTTTGCATTCAGATCCTCTTTAGAAGAGCATAATATTGTTGAATTTGGCTCGGGGAGAAGTTGTATATTAGAGTAAAAAGTTTTCTTATTTTTTAAGCAAAATGGTGGGATACCCCCGCGTTTCATTAATAAGAGTTTAACAAAACAAGCTAAAATAGAAAACAAAAGCACATACAGTAGGTTGCGTCTTCGGGGTACCATTTGATGGAGGGAGAGAGTTTTCCACCAACTGAATAGTCCCGATGGGTTTGTCACCGGAACACGAATCGTCACCACTGGAGACTAGGTTCCCCTGGTCCTTAAGTTCCCCAGCCATGACTCCCGCGTCGACGCCTGGAGATGATGGCAGCGAGGGACCTGTTTTCCCACCTCGCCCTTTCCGTTTGCGAGGCGACACCGATGACGCGGACTTCCCCAACAAGCTCCTTACTTCATCCAGAACAAAGGCTCGAACAGCCTCAGACATCAATTTTTTTTGAAAATGTGTGAATTCCACCCCGCTTCATTAATGAAACTGCACAAAACGCTGTAGACTACTCATCACAACAAACTCTCCTCTCCAGGGATCAATAACAAACTAGTCCCGAGAATACAACCACAACAAACTGCAAGAGAACATAAGGCTCCCAGCCGTGTACAACTAGAGACAAGCCAAAGAAGCCCCGGAAACGCCAAGTCCAAAAAAATCTCCACATTGTAGAAATTCCACTCGCCCACTATTACAAGAGGCCATCCGTTGCTTCTCATTCCTGAATAGTTTTCCAGACACTCAACGGACCTCGTCGAATGACTCCCAAGAAACAAATCACAGTCTAAGCATCAATGCCTGGGATTTTATCAGTTTCTAAATTGTCCTTTTTTATGACTGGACATGGGCAACTTTTTTTTTTAAAGATATATGGCCCCCTGTCCGATGCTTTCCCATGCATCGCATTAACAATATGTTCACGTTCCTCCTCAGTATTCCCCGAAGAAATACCAGGTGACATAGTGAGAGAATTTAAGGCAGAATTCGGGATGGAGTCCATTAATGCCAGTTTTGAGTGTGCTTTGTCCTACGGGTCAAAACTAGCTTCGACTGATACGGTTTTGTGATCCAGGCTCCAATGCCCCCCCTGGCCACGTCCTCGCACTTTCCCTTACAAGACGCCCTTCTCCCTTGTCACATGGTTTCTCTGGTTCTACAAAAAGTTTCGAAAGCCCAAATGAGTCTGAAGCCATATCCTTAGACCCTTACCTGCAGCTATCTCCATGAATTGCTCGCTGGAGAGTAGACATGTACCAGCAAATCACTCTTTTTAGTGTCGACCTATACAGGTGATTCATAGTTCGACAAGCCCTGCACAACATCTATAGTCCTTTTGCGATCAACCCATTATGAGCATCTCCTAGCTTGTTGCCCCACTTGTCAGCAGTTGAAACAAATTAAGCCCGTCGAGCAAGAAGCCTTCCAATGGCCGGAGAGTCCGCAGTGATAACAAATGTATTGGAAAGAGAGAAGTATTGCTGAGGAAGTTGACAAGAATCGTCGAGGGGTCGTCGAGTGATCGCCGAGGAAGTCAATGACAAAAGACGAAGGAAGCAGCAGCCAGGAAATAGCCAAACAGCAGCAGAACAGGTGTTCCGTGTGAGCCAATAATCAAGGCACGATCCAACTACGCCCAGTCAAGTTTGTTAGAGTTTGTTAGCATAATTGTAGGATCTGATGGCGTCATTTTAGCTAAGTTTGTTGAGGTTGTGAAGGCTATTTAAAAGCCAAGTAGCTGTAATTGTTTCACAGTGAAGTGAAAATAAAAACCTGAAGTTTCTTTTCTCCTAAAAAATCAGTTTGTCTCTCGTTCCCAGTTTGTTGCTAACGATCCTTTGCAGGTCTCGGAGCTGCTCGAAACCAACATCTGGTATCAGAGCTGCCGGTTAATGCCCAAATACCTTCGTCTCAACACCATGGCGATGATTTCAGGGTCCTCATCCTCGACAGCACCAGCAACAAAGGAGGGCGGAATCACTCTTCATTACCCAATGCTAAACCCGACAAACTACTCCACCTGGGCCATTAAAATGGAAGTTTTCATGGAGGCTCAGGGAGTTTGGGAGGCAGTCGAACCTGCGGCAGGCGTGACCGTGGACAAGAAAAAGGATAAACTGGCATTGGCATGCATCTTCCAAGCAGTTCCAGAGGAGATCTTGTTACAATTGGCGAAGTACAAGACATCCAAAGAGGCGTGGGAAAGCTTGAAGACAATGTACCAAGGGGTTGATCGCGTTAAAAAGGCGCGAATTCAGACCCTGAAGAGCGAGTTCGAGACCCTACGAATGAGGAATTCTGAGTCCGTCGATGAGTTTGCAGGGAAACTCACAACCCTGGCAAGCAAGATTCGAGGGCTTGGAGAGAAGATGGACGACGACGTGATCGTCAAGAAGATACTTGTTTCTATGCCTGACAAATTTTTGCAGGTAGTAGCCGCGATTGAACAATTCGCGGATGTTGAAACAATGCCAGTGGAGGAGATCATTGGCCGCCTCAAAGCTTACGAGGAGCGCATACGTGGGAGAGATGAAAGCAGCGGAAGCCAACTTCTCCTGACTCACGCTGAGTGGCAAGCAAAGAAGAAGAAGAATAGACAGCCTAAACCTTCGTCGAACACCAAGCAAAACAACTCGACCAATCGAGGGCGTGGCAACCCTCTCGGTCGAGGTCGTGGGCGCGGAAGAGGAGGTCGAGATGGCCAGAGAGCAGCCCCTCAAGAAGGTGATGGAGGTCGTGATTCAACCAACCATAACAAGTCAAAGTTCAGATGTCATTACTGCAACAAAGTTGGGCACTTCGCGTCAGAGTGTTACAGCCGACGCAGAGACGAGGAAGCCAACTTGGCTCGAGCACAAGATGAAGAGGCCGCGTTGCTTCTGGGTGAGACTCAGGAGGAGTCTCCAGGGGTGATCATGCTTAACGAAGACAAGATCATACCCAATCTACGTGCTGCAGATGAAGCACAAGTCGACTCAGACATGTGGTATCTCGACAATGGCGCGAGTAATCACATGACGGGCCTTCAAAACAAATTCAAGGAACTTGATCGGAGCGTCACAGGGCGTGTCAAGTTTGGTGACGGCTCGACAGTGCAGATCGAGGGGAAAGGCTCGATCCTATTCCAATGCAAGAACGGGAGCAACGACTACTTCCCAAGGTATACTTCATCCCTAAACTAAGAAGTAACATTCTAAGCCTTGGCCAATTGACAGAGGATGGGAGCAAGGTGGACCTGTTCGACGACCATTTGAAGGTGTTCGACAAAAGGGGTGTGTTGCTGATGAAGGTCAGGAGATCTGCAAACCGCCTATACAAGATAGTGCTTCAATCTTGCAAGCCTATTTGCCTATTGTCCAAGCTTGAAAATCCAGCCTGGCTGTGACATGCAAGGCTAGGACACATCAACTTCTTTGCGCTTAAACTGATGGCAGAGAAGAAGTTGGCCATTGGACTTCCTAAAGTCGAACACCCAAATCAATTGTGTGAAGGCTGCCTCGTCGCCAAGCAAGCCCGACTCCCTTTCCCTCAGCAGACGAACTACAGGGCCGAGAGACGTCTGCAACTCATCCATGCTGACTTGTGTGGGCCTATTATGCCCGTAACTGCAGCAGGTAACAGATACTTTCTCCTACTCGTGGATGATTTCAGTAGGATGATGTGGGTGTTCATGTTAAAAGATAAGAGTGAAGCTTTCAATTCTTTTAAGAAGTTCAAATCACTTGTGGAGAATGAGTGTGATAGTAAGGTGAAGACACTTAGAACTGATCGCGGAGGAGAGTTCTTGTTCAGAGACTTCACTAATTATTGTGAAGCTGAAGGAATTCAACGACACTTTACTGCCCCGTACACGCCACAACAGAATGGGGTGGTAGAGCGTTGGAACAGGACCGTGATGGACACGACGAGAAACTTGATGAAGAGCAAGCAGGTGCCTGCAATGTTATGCGGTGAAGCAGTTAGACATGCTGTTTATTTGCTCAATAGATTGCCGACGAAGTCTCTCCACGAGATGACACCCTTTGAAGCTTGGCACGGTAAGAAACCAAACGTCAATCACTTGAAGTTGTTTGGTTGTATTGCACACATGAAAGCTGCAGGTCCCTATCACAAGAAGTTAGACGATCGCAGCACCCCTCTGGTCTACCTTGGTGTGGAAGAAGGTAGCAAGGCTCATCGTCTCCTTGATCCTCAATGTGGCAAAGTGATTAGTCTACAATTCTGCATTTTTATGTCGCATTTTCCCACCAGTTTATGAATAAATAGTCGATCTAATACGTGTTTTGGTCTATATTGCAGGTACAACCAAAGTTCAAGGGCAAAGATGGAATAAGAGGCTAATTCAGCTCAATTTATGCTAATTAATCCCGCATTACTTGGAGGTCAAGCAAGGGATCATCTAGAAGATACATTGAACCTAGCCTCTCGCGCACATCAGACGGATCTGCGGTCGAAATTTCCCGAAATTGGATATATCTAGAAGCAGCTAGAAGCCAGACGAACACGCGGACCAAAATCTGGGACCCACCTCCCTGGAATTGCCGCAAAGGCGCGGCAAAGGCGCGGCAATCCTAGGGAGCCACGCATCGATTTTCGACGCGTGGCCCCGTCTCGTCTTCTGGAGCCTTCTTCTGCCTATAAATATCCCTGCAATTGCCCAGAGCGCGGGCAGTCTTCGTTTTTTTAGGAGTAGATCCAGATTTTTAGTGTAGTGTAGGTGAGAGTTTTTCATTTCTTGTATTTTGATTTCTTTTTAGATCATTGTAGTAGGGCTGAGTGATTTCTAGAGAGAGATGAGTGAGGGATTGATGTAATAGAGAGTGACACTCTATGTAAAGGTACCTCCTTTCTCTTCCATTGTAATCTCCTTCTCCTTCTATATGATTTCTAGCTAACTTTTTCTTCTCATGGCAATCTAACTACTAACCACTAACCTATCTAACCACTTACTTGATAATCCACATGAATCGGGTTGCCTCTACAAGGCCTTGTTCTTGCAAGAGCCATTGATGGCCAAAGATGATGGATTCTAACAATCTAACTTGCTAACTTGCTAACTTGCTAACCAAGCTAACTCTCTTTTATTTTCATGCTCTTTTATTTCATGCTTGTAGTGTAATGAGTGATGCTTGTAATTGCTTGTTCTTGTTGCAATATTTTGATTGTTTATGAACCATCCATGAGCCATGCTTTGTATTGCTTCTTGAAGATAAGGATTGTGATGGCCGAGGATCAAAATGTGAGGCAACTATCTCGAAGAAGTTAGCATGGTTAGTGGAGTACTTAGTAGTTAGTAGCCATGAGTTTTCTTTACCTTTGTTTTAGAAATCGTTTTCAAGTTCCTCTTCTTATTTTCTTATCGACGTTTTCATCGCTCTCCTCACCTACCACATGCTTGTTTTCATTTTCTTTTCTTTTTCATTCTTTCAACATAGAAGAATTGTTAACATCTGACGTGACTAGAGACTGTTAATGCTTCTATCGCCTCCCTTCCCTGTGGATACGACCCGTTAAGCCAATGCTATAACGGAAGTATCGAGGGTACACTAAGCACATTCGAGCTTTTCATTGATTTCATATAATACCCATTTTGAGTGCTAGTTTTCACACCCGATCAAATTTTTGGCGCCGTTGCCGGGGAGAGCAACGGATTTTCTTTAAAGTGAAGAACTAAACGAATCTTCTTCTCTGTTGCAGGTTACAGGTGAAGAAAACAGAAAAATTTACATTGCAGAATACATATAAGTGGCTCTGGGCCTCTGCTCTCGAAAGCAGAGACCAGAAGCCCTCTGACTTGCCGCGTTCCCACGGCAAAAGCCGCGGTTCTGCGGCAAGAAGGAGATCACTACTGACCTAATTTCTGCAGGGGCTCTGATTCTGCAAAATACATCTTCTGCTATACTTGAATTCCTGTATTTTTCACCATATACCTGCTAATTTAATCAACAGTAAAAAAAAAATTGTTTGAAAAGTTAAAAATTGATTAGACATTTGCATTTCTAGGCACGTGTCTTTTCAATTCATTTACTTTTACTGTTGAAGAGTGCTGGAGGCAAGGTACGTTTTGCATTGCATGTAGACTAGGAATCATCTCTTGCTTGATTTTCATGCTTTGAGTGAATTCTAGTTATATTTTTTGTACACTTGCACAATTCATTTTTAAGGGCATAACCCATAAATAAGATAAGGTGGGGAATTTAATTACCCTTTCCTTAGCCCAAAAACCACCATCCCAGCACTCACTAACCCAAGCCTAATTTAATAAAAAAATAGACGTTGGCCCTAGGGACATCTCGGACTCATTTAGGAGATTATCCTAAGGGGAAATAGTGTTGGAAATTGGCTCTTGTAAAATCAGTGTCTAGGTAAGGGATTGAGGGCCGAAAGCCCGAAGGTTGTTGGTTACTTAATTAAGGAACGTCTTTGACGGAAAACCTCCCAACAACTTTGCCCTTACCTGGCTGATTAGCATGTGGTCAAAGTCTACACTAAACCTCCCGTGGACGGTCTAATCAGTTAGGAGTCGTCTAGGTCTAGGTCAACCCTCCTCTTGGCTTGGTTTTGATTTTTCTTTTCTTTTTGTTTGTTGTTTGATTCTTTCTTTTTTGTGATTTTTTGTGAAATGGCATTCAACAATAACAATTCTTTCAATCCAAACATGAATCCATATTCACACCAACTCCATTTTATCGGATAATTCCAACCCGGCGTTTTACACAATATGCACCAACAAATACACCGGGTGGCCTTATCCGAATCAATATGACCCATACCCCCATCTAATAATTATAATTTCCATAATAATTTCAACTCTTCACCGAGTAATTGGGGATTCATGTACCCCGAGTCAAATTTTCAAACTCCTTGTCCACAATATCCACCTAGTCCACAAATATCCACAATATTCATTCTCCGATTCTGCTTCATATATTCCTTTTTCTGGACCTCCCATTGAAAAAAATCTGAGTTCCAAAAGAGGATAGAAGCCAATCTACTAGAGGCAGAGCAACAACTTAAGACCAAATTAGCCTCTCCAATTCCACCACATTTTCAAGATACATACTCAGTTCCACCAGTCCAAAATAAAAGACCATCATTTTGGAAATGAGTATGCGTGAGTCCAAACACAAATCTCAAAATCTGATGGACTCACAATTTCAATATCACTTCCAAGACAATACTTCATCTTTCCATCAAAACAATGAAGTCATCAATTATGGAAAGATGCTTGAAGAAATGACTCATGCTCAAAATGCTAGAAATCGTGACATCGATTTGATGATCCAAACTCTTCATTCTCATCCTATTTCTAATGTCACTAGCCACTCTGTTAAAACCAAAGAGTCATGTAATCTTGGAAATCCAGATTCAATTTCAGCACAATCACCTGAACTTGTCAAAAATTCAGATCCCATTGACATTTTGGCAAGTTTTTCTTTTCCTGAAATTGAACTTGAGTGTGAATATGATCCTGAAATTCCACTTGATGATTTAATTTTCCTTCCTGATTCAATTATGACTCCGGTGTCTTCACATGATTTCACTTCATTTCCCGAGTCAGTATTGGATCCAGTGCCAG